>CM053763.1:121520154-121719596 GCA_028658305.1 Pachyuromys duprasi
GAGCAAGCACCGAGCCACTAGAGGGCGCTCAGGTCGCACTTTTGATTAAACTTGGAATTTCCTTGACCCATATTTTGCTTCTGAGTGTTCCAGTGGTGACAGCATTTTGGATTGTTTGCTCGGTACATCTGAAAACAGTCCTGTAACAGGGGTCATCGCAAACACACACTGCTGTGTTTCCCAGGATGCATGTGGTTAGATCCAGCCAGCTGCTGCTGTGCTGTATAGATTCTCTGGATAGGTGGCCATGGCCGTTGGGTCCACAGAAGTGGGAGAGAGGTTTTTGGCCACCTTGGACACAGCTGTAGAATCTCCAGGGCATTTGCTGTAGAAGGCTGGTATGGGTGTGGAGAACGTGGCCTCTTGTCAGCAAACTGAGCTGAGCTGACCTTCAGTAGTGTAGACGGGTCACCCGGCTTTACTGTTCCATGAGGGCTGTGGTCTGGGTTCACTTCAGTGCAGGCCCACGCCCGCCCTGTCACTAGGTTTTTCCTTTATCTCTTAGTTTTCCATTTCCTATCCCTGTGATCAAAGCCCCAGAAAGGATGGCTTAGCCGCAGATAGCGGGGAATAAAGGCCTTTCAGGAGGGTTTGCCTTGTGAATCCCTGGCACCCAGAGCCCATTAGCGCTGACTCATCCTTTATCCCCACGGTCTGATGACAGGGAGCCACTCTTGCTGCCTTTCTTCAGGTCTAATGACGATCTCATTAGGGCCCAGGTCCTTTCCTCCTCTCCCCCTGTGTGATGGGCCACACTGTAGCCCTCTGCCTCCACCTTCTCCAGCTGCTGCTTGTTGCTAGGCAACTGGCTCCTGCCGCTCTCCTCTCTTGCTCCACCCTTGGGACTTCTGCTCTCCTGCCTTGTGGTTGACCACAGGTGACCATGGGCTGGGCCCTCTTCTACCCACATACCCCTCCACCCCACATACTTCCCAGCCCCTGGGGTGCAGCCCTCTCAGGGAGGAAGGTGGGCTTGGGGGTAGAGTGCCCCGAGTTGCCATGTGTACAGGCCCCTTGCCAAGGCCATCAGCAGGAAAATGCCTTGGAAGCCCAGCCACTGTCCCGTAGAGAGCACGCCCAGCCTCCGAGGGCCCTGTTGTACTGAGGACCCCAGTACCGCCAGCCCTGCGGCAGCCTCGGAGGTGGCTGTCGGGTCCTGTCTTAGCTCCTTCCTTGTCTTGGCATCTTTCTGTGGTCCTTGCCTAAGTACAGGCACGTGACAGACTGGACGCGTGAGTCAGAGGGACAGGAGGGTAAAGGTGAGAAAGGACCCTGCCCATCCCGTCTGCTGTCATGTGGCTCGGACCTTGTGCACTGAGAGGTGGTTGGCTCAAGAGGACACTGGCCTTTCAGTGCTCCTGAGGTAATGTGGTGGGTGTGGCCCCCTCTCCTGAGCCCCTGCACCTCGGCAGGTGACAGTGGGAGCGAGAGGGCTGCTGGCGGAACGGCACCGCCTTGTGTCCCAGTCCCCATCCTTTGGTGCGGCTCAGGGCGCACTCACTCCCTTGGGGGTCACCAGCCAGCTGTGAGAAGGGACGTGGATGAAGAGTGCTCTGCTGGGTCGGTAGCATCGTCACCCCCGAGTGACCGTGGGCAGGCTAAAGCACGCTGACGTCTGCCCAGGGCTGGAGGGAGGCAGCCCAGTGTGTCCGGGCATCTCCGGAGGGCCAAATGCAGCCCCTCTCCCGTTAGGGGCACACTGCACAGAAGGCGGGGCCACATGTCTGGGGACTCCGTCCTCCGCACTGCGCATGCTTGTGTGCACTGAGCGGCACTGGCCACATCCTCCCAGTCCTCTGGGTCTATGTGCTCCTCATAGTGGCCAGGCCACTTCTTAAGCCCAGAGGCCCAGACACGGGCAAATGCTAGCTCAGCTGCAGGAACGGAGCCCAGCCTTCAAGGAGGGCACGTTTTATGGAGAGGCCATTGCAGGCCAGCAGTTATTGGCTGTGGAGTCTCGTGTGCAGGCTGCGCTGATTGGCGTGGCCCCGTGCTCATGCCAGCAGGAGGGTGCAGCGCTGGGTTCAGTGCCTTGCAGTCCACCACGGAGCCAGTGAGCTGGCAGCAGGCTGGCTAGCCACGTGTGGGTGCTCGCCTTCCTCACCTCAGTAAACAGACAGAACAGACACACCGGCGGCCCTCTTTGCCCTGGGGGCTTCACGTGTGGTGTGCACGCTGCAGCAGTGGATCTTCCCAGCTGACATACCCTTCCCATCGGGCCGTGGGCTTCCTCCCAAGCCCGTGTTTCTGGGGCGGGGGGGGGTTGGACTCTCAGGGCCTGCCCTCACAGCAGGTGCCATAGGAGGGCTGCCCGAGCCTTTTAAAGGCTGTTTTAACCTTCTCAGAAGATAAAATTGTGTGGTAAGTCACAACATAAAGAATTACCTGAAGAAACATACCATGCAATACCCAAATTTGAGCCTGTGGGGGGAAGCCGTAATGGGCCTTGGAAGCACTGTCTCCAGACACCAGCTTTCCCTTATCCGAGGATACGCAGGCCGAGCCTGAGTGCTGGCGTGCTCTCGGCTAAGGATAATGGAGCCATCTCCTGCAATTTTTCCTCTTTACTAAAATCAGCCGAGTTTCCCGA
Organism: Pachyuromys duprasi; assembly: GCA_028658305.1. Classification (NCBI taxonomy): domain Eukaryota; kingdom Metazoa; phylum Chordata; class Mammalia; order Rodentia; family Muridae; genus Pachyuromys; species Pachyuromys duprasi. Next base: position 121,522,745 of record CM053763.1, read on the forward strand.
GTGCCCTTTTAGGGTGGAACAAAGTAGAGCCTTCCTGTTTCATCTTTAGGCTGTTTGAGGAGGAGAGAGCTGCAGAAGAGGGTCTGCGGACCCAGTCGAGGCACCCTGTGCTGGCTGGCTGGGTGGTGGCATCCACACTTGCCTCCAGAGAGTCGAGACTGTCCTGGGGGAACAGCTGGGCTTGTCTTTGGCTCCCCCAAAGCAGAGCAGCTGGTCCCTCAGACCACAGGCTCCTCGGACCGGAGTGTGGGTCGATGGGAACCCTGTTGGCTGACACATTAGAAGAGGGTGGGTGGGTGAGTGGACACTTCCCTGGTGGCCGCTGGGCCATGAGCTGCTCTGGCCAGGCTGGGCAGTTGGGTCTCCTGAGGCAGAATTCCTTTTTGGCTGGTTTACACTTCCATTCCTGGAACTCCCTGCCATCTTGCCCCCATCAATGAGCCCCCACGAGGCCAGGGACAACATGCTGCATCTCAGAAGGGCCTTCGGGAAAGCAGTCAGGAGAGGCTAGGCAATGTGTGGTCGAAGGCCGCTGCATTGCAGGGCTTGAGCAGTACGCTTGGTGTGTTTCCTCCTCAGTAGCGAGTGTGCTGGCCTCATTTTTGTTTTGTTGCTTCCCAGAAAGCAGCAGGAGGCTGTGGGGCATTCTATATGCGGGCAGTACAGAGGCAGGGACCCGAGGCTGCCTGCTCTGGGGCCACAGTGGACCTTGGGAAGTATGAGAGATTCATTCATGGCACTTGGGGGCCATGTGGAGACAGGGCTGCAGGAGTCTTCAGGGATGAAGGAAGAGCTGTGTGAGGGTCTGTGTCTCTTGTTGGCCCTGTGAGTGCTGGATAAGGCCCAGGAGAGAGGGCATAGTTTTTCCAGAACTCGAAGACCACTCAAGGATAAGGACCCCTGGAATGGGTCAGTGTCTCATCAGCGGGGACTGTAGTGAGCCAGGCAGGGAGTGGACATTCAGCTGGACATGGGAGCTGTGATCTTGGGTACCGCAGTCAGGCCACTCCACAGGGACATGACATTCTGGCCACGCCGTAGTCTCTTGGGGCAGGCAGAGGTGGCTCTCCCTGTGTGATGGTCTGGGGTCTCATTGTTGGTAGGAAGTTGTGGCCATGGAGGTGCAAGGAAATGGTGGCCCGAGCGAGGCAGCTATATGGAACATGGCTGTGATGAGCCGCACACGCTAAGCCCTGCCTCACTCCCAGCTTGACCTCTGCTGTAGGGCAGTGAGTGCAGGTGGCCAACAGAGGAGAGGGGCAGTCTGGAGAGGGCCCCTTGGACTACTGGGGCATTGGCCCCTCAAGGGGAACAGTTGTTCTCAGCCCATTGCTCTGGAGAACTTAATGGCTGGCTGGCCTTGGCTTCTGGGTAGACTTTTCAAAGGTGCGCCTGCATCATGCATGAGGAGGGCCTGGGGGCAGGCTGTGCTCAGGAGGTGGCATTGGGCCCACGAGCCAAGTCACAGCCTTGGCACCACAATGCCAGGCATCCCTCAGAGCTGGGCACCCCCAAGGCGGTGGGTGTGAGTGGTGGAGAGCCTTCAGTGGTGGAGTAGTGTGTCAGAGAGCTCGAGTACCCAGAGACCAGAGTGTTCAGGAGCCATGGTCCTGTCGCAGGTGGCCCACACTTAGCAAGGCTGCCTGCTGCACCGGAATGGCAGAGTGGGTGTGGGGATGCGGCCTTGCCTCCAGTCCCTCCAGGCACAGTTCATGCACACAGCCAGTTAGGGATGAGGGAGAGAAACACAGTGGGCCCTGGGCCCTGGGCCCTGCAGAGGCTGATGACCCTTTGTGCTCCCCCAGCCCCAGGCACGCCAGCACCAGCTCAGGACCTTGCTGCAATCCAGGACTCTCCTGTGGGACCAGGGGTAAGTGCAGGCTCCAGGGGAGGGGCCTGTACGTATTCTAGATTAAGGGGTTGGGAAGTTTGGGGCCTAGGAAAGGACTCCATTTGCATGCTGGGGCTGGGGTGCCTTTGGTCCCTCCTGCAGCCTGCCTCAACTGCTGACTTGAAAGTCCTGCTGCCAGTCTGGTGGCTTCCTGCCCAGTTGGTGATCCTGGACCCTCCCACCCACACTTCACATGCTGCATTTTCCCAGTGACAAGGCTTGTTGAGCCAGTGCCACTGACAGCCTGAGACATGGGAACCTGGCCTTGACCCCTCCCAGGCAGCACAGACGCCGTGCAGCAGTAGGCCCATGAGCCGCCACTTGATGCTGGCAGATCCTGGACCACAGCTGACAGAAACTGGACATCTGGACAGCCATCTGCCTACCAGCCAGCACTCACCTCCATAGTCTAGAACTTTGTGCGTGAAAGCATCAGTTCTTCCTGGCTGGGTCACTGGCAGCTGGGCAGGCTGGGGGCTGTTGTGTCCCCTGGCCCTGGCTGGCTTTGGCTTCATTACTGAAAGCATCATCCTACAAATGGGCTCTTAGAGAAGCCACATTCAAGGTGCAGTCTGCAGGCCTCCTGCTGGCCTGATAGTCTGAAGGGGGCTGAATGGACCCCAGGAATCCTTCTCATGCTCCAGGAATGCTGCCCGGTACCTACTGCTCCTGCCCTCATCCTGCTGAGCCCTCCTCTGGGCTAGCCATCCTTGCTGGTAGGCACCACCCCTCAGAAGTGTGCCCTGGAAGGAGAGTCCAGCTGTGAGACAAAGCTCCAGTGCAGCTTGGAGCCACATCCCACCCTACCCCCTTCCACCCCTACCTCTGACAGCGGTGTCCATGTGCCACCTGTGAATTTAAACTTTTGTAGATGGCTTAGCCCAGCCCTTGAGGCCATTTTACCTGACAGCGGTGAGGAACTGAGGGTGAGAATTCTGTCTGTAGGCCCCTGGTGGCCAGCTGGTGCGGTCACTGCCATGGTGGGGAGATGAGGATAAGGAGCCTTGGGGTGTCCAGTGCAAGGACAGAGCGAAGCCAGCAGGTGTGCTAACGCCTGACCCTGTAGCAGGACACCCCTCCTCTCCACCTGCCTTTGCACTGTGACTGCTCTGAGTCAAACTGTGATGTCTGAGAGGTCACAGCACCAGGCCTCCATGTAGTTACGGGTTAAGGAGATCTGGAGGCCTGTGGATTTCAGAGCAGCCGCTGGCCGGGAGGGCGCACTAAGGCTTGGCAGTGGTCTTCCTCTCCCCTGCGGTCTGTGCAGCCAGGCACGCCCTGCTGTGTGCTGTGGGCTCCGTGCATGGACTGTCGTACTCAGAGCCTCTCTCCCAAGAACTCTTCCCTTGCAGCTGTCGCTTTCCCAGCTGGCGGCGTCCTCACAGTCTCTGGCTCCAGGGAGTTCTTCAAAGCCCCCTCCTCAGCCCCAGGACAGCCCTCAGTCCCAAGAGGGACCCCAGATCCAGACAGTAAGTATACCCACTTTGTCCTCCTTCCCTCGCCCACACAGCCTCATCAGCCCTCCATGGGAAGAAAGTCAGATGTTGGCATGGTGTCAAGGCCTTACTTGGGGTCTGCTGTGGGCTGTGGGAGGGGAGGGGTAGGTGGTGGTGTCTGGCTCCCCACCTCAGACACTGGCCACCATTCTGAGTCTGAGACCAAATAGGAATGTGATGCTTGCCCTTTACTTGGTGCTCAGGTCTTAGACATCTGGTGTCTTGGCAGTACTGGTCTGCTCAGTGTTTTTGGTTTTTGAGACAGGGTTTCTCTGTGTGTAGACCAGGATGGTCTTGAAGTCACAGAGATCTGCCTGCCTCTGCCTCCCAAGTCCCGTTCCTCACTGCTTTGTAACTCATAGATGAGGTTGCTGTATAAAATACAGAACGACTGGTTAACCTTGAATTGCAGATAAAAACACAGAATTTTTATAGTTTGGCCCAAGTATTGCATGGAACTGATGGGCGAGACCCCTTCTGTGTTGACAGCAACTGTGGCTGGTGAACTAAAGAAGCCATTTGGGCGGTAAAGCTCCATTAGGGTCCATCATTGGCAGGTTCTTGCTGCCTCCTCACCTGACGCCCCCGCTTTGTTCAGCAGGAAACTGTGCTGGAGAGCAGGGTCTCTCACCTGGAAGTGGACCTCAGCCAGCCGGCCTCCACCCTGGGAACACCCACGGCTGAGCATCTGCAGGAACTTCCCTTCACTCCTTTGCATGCCCCCATTGTTGTGGGAGCCCAGATCAGGAGGTGAGGCTTGGTTGGGGAGGCCTTGGGACTCTGGTTTTGATAATCAGGCTCTCGCAGAGAGGTGTGCTTGGCCCCGGGAACTGGCGGAAGGGTTCTTCTGTTGCAGCTCCAGAAGCCAGCTCTCCAGAGCTGCAATGGCACTCCTGCAGTCTTCCGGCTTCCCTGAGATTCTCGATGCCAGACGGCAGCCAGTGGAAGTTGTCAGCCCTGTAGATCCTGTGAGGTTCAGCCCTCAGAAGGAAGAGTCGGATTGCCTTCAGGGGAATGAGATTGTGCTGCAGTTCCTTGCCTTCAGCAGGTAGCATACCTCAGGGTGCCCATGCATCATGCTCCCTGGATCCCTCATGCTGACGGTCTGACGCCCAGCATGCTCTGTGTTCAGGTTTCGCCAGCCGGAGCAGGGCCATCTGTTTTCTGAGCTAACTGACACATATGTGCGTTTATAGGGTGGTTGGTAATCTGATAGTGTGTAACACATAATCACCAGTCAGCTATCTCTGTCTTAGATGCTGGTGGGTTCTCATGCTGCCCTGCGACCTCTCATCTGTCTTTACCTTATTCTGGCTGGCACCTTCCTTTGTAAATGCCAGAAGTCCTGCTTTGTGCTGTCTTCTGGGCTGATTAAAACCTACCTCATATGTACCCAGTTCTTAGATGCCTGTGTAGCTGGGAGCAGCACATCTGGGCGGGAGGTCAGAGCATCTGAAGTAGCCACCGTCCTGTCCCCTTAGGGGACAAAGCTATTCTTGACGGAGACTGAAGTAGCAGTGGTGGCCACCATGACCACTCTGTCCCTGTGTGTGTCACCTCCGGGTGACACTCTGTGGATGCTGATTAGCTCCCTCTCGTGTTCAGAGCAGCCCAGGACTGCCCAGGAGCACCGTGGCCACAGGCTGTGTATTTCACCTTCCAGTTCTACCGTTTCCCACCCGAGACCACACCACGCCTGCAGCTGGTCAAGCTGGACAGCACAGGCACGAGCAGCTCCGGCTCCCTGTCACACATCCTTGTCCCCGTAAATAAAGATGGCTCCTTTGATGCTGGTAAGTGGTAAACACACGAATGCTTGTGCTAAGCTTTGTGTGGGACATGCGTCTACGTGTGTGTGTGTCTGTGTGTCTGCCACTCGTCTGAGTGTCCATGGAGGTTAGAGGAGATCCTCTGGAGTTGGAGTGAGTGGTTGTGAGCTGTCCCGTGTAGGGGCTTGGGGATCAAACGTCGTAGGAAAAGCAGTAACTGCTCTCAACTGCAGGACCAGCTCTTCAGTCCTATAACTGTTATCCTTAGGAGAGGTGTGTTGTGTGCTGTTTGCCACATGTGCCCCATGGCTGGCCAGCTGTGCCTGCCTGCCACCTCATTTTACAAGTATTTCTTTACATAGTGCCTGTGCAACTCAGCTTTCGAAAACATAAACTCAATAGTATAATCCCATCTAAGAATTAAAAATGCCCTAATACCGTCGGCTGTCTTGTCAGTGTTATAGTTGCTGCAAAATCTTCATAGTTTAAAACTTAATTTGCCCAGAAATCAGGTCTCACACTGTGAGGTGCTCAGCAGGTAAAGACAGTTTCTGGCAAGCCTGGTGACCTGAGTTCATTCCCCACACGGTGGAAAGGAGAGCTGATTCTTCCAAGATGTTCTCTGACCTTTGTATGTGCACCATGGAGTGTGTGTGTTTGTGTGTCTGTGCACATGTGCATGCGTCCACACACTCTTTGTAATTAAAGACAGACACAGGTGGTGTGCCCTGCTGTGGGGGTGGAGCCCTTGCTTGTCAGCTGCGCCATGTTGTCCTGCGTAGCCTCTGCAACAGTCTAACTTGCTTTTTGCCTCATGGCTCGCCGAGCATCCTCTGCTCCCTCCTTTCCAGGTCGCTGGTTTTTCACAAGAGCTTTCGTGGCTGTGGTGTGACACCTGCTTTGCAGCACTGGTCTGCTTTCTCTATGATGCCGTGGCCACTGAACCCCACTGTGTGTGTGTCCACTCTGTGTGGCCGCTCTGCCAGGGCTTTCTCAGTGGTGCTGTGGCCACTGTGTGTGGACAAGTATTTCTTTGGAGAGGATGCAAGCATCCCATCTTCTTTGGATACCTCTGCTTAGCAGGCAACTGTCCCATGGTCTGTGCATCTCAGCAGCTTCGAGGAGACGTGGTTCGCTTGTGACAGGCGGGAAAAGCAGTGACAGGTGTTCTGGTTTCCTCTGGATGGACAGTGGCCAATTGATGCTGGTTTCATTGTAAACCAACAGATTTAAACCACACAAGGTAGAAACATGCTTGATACATTTTTCCATCTGAGCTCAGTGACACAGCTCACGCTAGGTCTGAACTGCTGCTGTCCCTTGAGGTGGACAGTGATGGTCAAACTACACTCAAATTCCAATGCCAGGAGAAACGACGTCACAACATTGGTGTCTAGGTCTGTGTGATCCGGCTGGAATGCAGACATGCCTTTAATCCAGGAGACAGAGGCAAGTAGATCTGAGTTCAAGGCCAGCCTGGTATAGAGCAAGTTTCAGGTAAAGAAAAGCTTAGGTCCAGGTGCACGCCTTTCCAAATAATGAAGGTGAAGTTCGTTCGTAGAAGGAAGCTCCCATGTGTGAAAGTGGTGGTAATTGAGTGGCAGGAAAGGTGACATCCGAGAAGATTTGACAGAGCAGGATACGCCCAACTCTCAGAAGAACACAGAGGAAAGGGGAAGCTACTTAAGGGAGCGACAGGGAGGATGGGAGGCGAGAGGAGGAGTTTCACCAGGACAGTAACAGAGAGACAGGTTGCAGAGAAAGAACACTGGTGAAGACAGAACGAACTAGAGAATGAGAAGGAACCAGAAGTGCTGGAGTTAGTTTGAGGCCAAAGTAGAGCAATTCAGAGGCTGAGAGAGAAAGACCAGATTGAATAAATCAGCTGGGGGAGGAGTTTGAGCCGGAACAGCTGAGTTGAACCTGCCAGCCCAGAGCTCAGAAAGAACAAGAAAGGGTGAAATTATTAAGCAGTAAGTCTCGGAGGCTGAAAACATTTCAGGCCTAAGTTAGAGTGTGCAGAGGCTAGAAGCTTCCAGGACTACACCTAGTTAGCAGGCGGAGGCAGTAAGCGTCCCAGACAATAACTGAAACATGAATAAAAGTCCTTTTACAGGGCTCAGCTGGGTGGTTGCCTTGGGGATCACAGGCACAAAAGGCAAAGCTCCCTGTTTCTTTCCAAGGTCGATTAGTGGAGTCAGACAGTATAGATCAGAACATCTCTTTACGTTTATTTATAACAAAGCGGCTATGGGAACGGGCACCCCGAGAGGCAGCTATCCCTCTGGCTTCCACCCCTGAAGGGCTTAGACTGCCGTGGGGTGGGGCACAGCTGTAGCAGCGGCCTGGCACCCTGTGGCCCGGTGCAGCCTTTCTGCTTGCCTGAGCCCTTTTGGACCCCAGCCTCTGCTCCTCCTGCATCATGGAGGACAGTAGGACCTCTCCTCACCCTGCTGCCCCTGTCCTGAGTACCAAGAGTGGAAAAGCCAAAGGAGACACTCTACACAGAGGCCCAAGGCCAGCACTGGGCAGTGTTGGTCAATTCTTTGGCCTAAACTCTTTTTTTTTTTTTCAGAGTTTAAGACTTAAAGTCACTGAAGCAAAAAACATGATAAACATTCTTTCACAGCCCCCAGTGCAAAAAAAGAAAAAAAGAGACATTTTTAGGAAATAAAGGTTTTGTTCATAAGGTAAAACAATATAAATTCAATCATACAGGTGGGGTTAGTGCTATTACCTATCTTGAAAAAGTTACCTGATCAATGACAGGGCCTCCGAAGGACATCCCAGGACAGCGTACAGCCAAGGCGGTCTACTTAGATCCATACAAAAACAACATTTCAAGAGAGAGATAACCTGTTCTTTTTGACTGGGTTCATATAACTGAACAGGGCACCTCTTGAAATGCTATCTTTATTCGAATTACAAGCAGACCACATGGCTTGTAATCTATCCTGGAATGTCCCTAGAAGGCTCTGGTACCGAATAGGTAACAGAAAAACCGCAGAGTTCTTTAAAACGAAGAGGGAAAGACTGGAATGGAAGGGACTACTCAAACTTCATCTTCTTTCCTTGTGGCTTGAAGTCTCATCTTCCTCCTCCTCTGCTGCCTCGGAAGCCTCCTTGGCCTCTGCCGCCAAATCCACCTCTTCCTCCTCTGGCACCACCTCTGCTTCCAAAACCTCCTCTGCCTCCACCTCGGCCACCTTGGCCACCTTCACCCTTAGATTTGCCCCAGTCTAAGGTAACCTTGTTTACATCAATTTCTCCATCTTCTGTGTCTTCCTTGGCAACTTTGGCATCTTTCTCACTATTGAAGTCTACAAAAGCAAACCCTTTGGAAGAGCCAGTTTCCCGATCAGTGACTGTTCTCACACGAACACAGCCCTTAGTGGCTCTCTCAAGGTCTCTTCAGTCTCCTCAGACAGACCTTTGACAGTTTTGGATGGCTGACTTCTTGCGTTAGGCGATCCCCTCTGTCCATGTAATTCCAGCCTGATTGTTCCGCCCTCAATTTCCAGTTTATTACAGGAATCTAAAGCTTCTTCAGCATCTTCAAATGAAGCAAATTTGAGATTTGCCATCTGGGTTCTTGGACATTTTGATAAAAGTTGCTTTCTCAAATACTGAAGAGTTTCTTCTCTTGTACTGTAGGAAAGATTACTAAAACCAAAGTTTTTGATTCACCAGCAGCACCCCAAGTGCTAGTCTTTCCCCCTCTCTCTTGCCTTTGTCCTAAACAGATCGCCCATCAATTTCTGCCCCTGCTTTTCTTCCAGGCTTTTCTGCATCAGGTTCAGACTTAAATTCCCATCCTGGCTGACGGATCTGAGTCTCACAGCAGCTTCAAACACTTCTTAATTCATCTGTAGTAATGCTGAAAGAGAGGTTTTTGGTTAAAAGTGTTCTTGTGGCTCGAACTTTCTTACTATCTCTTCCTTTTGGTTTTCTAGTTTAATTTCATTGCCGAACACTTTTAAACCAGTGAGTCAGCTCTAAGGCCTTCTCTAGGTCTTCAGCACACTCCAAGTACACATAACCACATTTCCTATTTGTACCAGTTCTCACATCCACAACAGCAAGATCATTTTCAGAAAAAAAAATTTTACTGATTGCAACTTTTAATTCAGCAAAAGGCTTGCTTGGATTAAGGTTTCCAATGAACAGACTGAAAGGTGTAGTTGGTTCTGAGCCTTCTACTTTCTGTTTCTTAGCTTCGGGGGCTTCTTTCTGATTGGTCATTTCCTTCTTTAGTTTTCCAGGTGCTGCTTTAACAGGTTCTTCCTCCTCCTCCTCCTCCTCTTCATCCTCTTCTTTCTCATCCTCATCCTCTTCAGTCACACTGCTTGATCTGCCCTTGAGGAGAAACTGGGCGTGTGCCATTGTGTTTCATTTGCTCCTTATGTACCTCTACACCTCTGCCTCACTTGGTGCCATTTACTCTGACCTCTGGATGCCATCTAGGCAGAAAGAGTGCCACTTAGTGGAGCTGTGACCTGTGCAGTCAGGGGGCATTCGAATCGTGAGGGAATGGCAGGGTTGAATGAGAGGGAAATGTGTCCAACGAGGCTTGGACTGTATGTGGGGCTGAGTGAGGAGGCCTCAGGGACCTCGCCAGAATGGGCACGGAGGGGTAAGTGGTGAGGGCTGTGAACCTGGGGAGGAGCCAAGTACCCCGGCCTGCCAGGCCCTCCTTTGGTGTGGCTGGTGCCATCAGGGATGGCACAGGACTCTCAGGAAAGGCCTTCTGTGGCAGTGGCAAGGGTGAGGCCATTGGTCTTGACTGGTCAGGAGTGCTGACTGGTCAGGAGTGTGGTGAGCTGTGCCTGCAGTGTGAAGAAGTGGCCAGCTTGCTCTGAATGGCCTGCAGGGGTCACAGGAGGCAGCCCCGGGCCTGCTGCTCTGGCTCTGCACAGTGGCAAAATCCTCTACCCTAGTACCACACAGGCACAAGCCCTGTGTGCCTTATTTCCCCGTGCTCCTCGTGCAAGAACTAGCATCTAATTGGGCACAGCTAGGGTTTGCTGGTTTGACTTGGTGGTAGCATCGAAGGGGCCTGGGAGCTGACGGATACCATAGTGATGGAGCAGGCGAGTCAGCTGGTGAGCAGGGACACAAGGGTCCAGCCTGGGACATGTTGGACTCATGCAGTCCCAGGAAGATGGGTGGGCATGTGACCAGGGGAAGCTGAGGTAGCGTGTGCTGAGCTCTGTCTCTCTCTCTGGGACAGTCATTCCACAGAGGTCCTGCTGGAGTGCGCTGAGGCCGGCACTGCTCTGCACCCTTGGTATGACTCTGTGGTAAGCCCAGGCTCTGATCCTTACAGGACTGCCCCAGAGCCTGGGTGTCTCTGAGAGGCGTGAGGAGCCAGCCAGGTGCTCACCTGTGAGCGGCTGCCAAGGTGGGGCTGGCCCCAGGCAGGGGCTGGTGGCGCCTGTGTCCGATGCCCTGAGAGATGCCACAGTGGACATACCTGCCTTCTGTGTGATGGTTTTCTCTTAGCTCCTCTTAGTCTTCCTGGTTCCTCTCCTGCTTCTCCACCCGAGAGATGACCTAAGCCAGGCCTCAGCACAGAGCTCCCATTTTCCATTCTCCCTGTTTCTCAGGCTGGAGCCCAGCGTCCTAGGCTGTGTCCTGTCTCATGTCACATGCTCTTCCAGCATGAAAAGGTGCCCTTTGTCTTGAGATCAGGCAGGATGTTGGTCTGTGCACCCGTGAGGGTGAGGTATTAGAGAGGGTGTCATGGAGGGAGGGGTGACCGTGAGCAGCACTCTGTCTGCTCATTGTGGCTTCACAGATACTGTTGGCACTGTTGATGAAAGGGGAAAATGGTGTTTGAATGTCTCTGGGCATTGCTGCTCCGTGCACTTTAACTAACGGTGATCTCACTGTCAGTTTTGTCGATTCAGGATTAATGACCCTGTCTCTCCAGGAAGGTGAAGGCACAGGCCGAAGCCTGGCTACCATGATAGTCAGCTTGGGGGGAAGCTGCAGCCTCAGAGGGATTTCCCAGGCTGCTGTCCTGCACTGGAGTAGTCCAGTAGGGGCAGGTTCAAAATGCCTGTTTGTGTGAGTGTGTGTGCATGTGTGTGTGTGTGTGTGTGTGCGCGCGCGCGCGCGTGTGCGCACACATGCACCCATGGGACCCAACCTTGCCAGCACATGTGGCTTCTCTCTTCCTTAAGTTCTGTGTATAGAATAATAAACTCCCTGGTGAGCCTCCTGGGTCTCTGTCCCCATCCATCATCAGCTGTTTCACAAGGACCCGGTGGAATCTGTAAGTCTTATTTTGGGAGCTTATTGTTCACACTGGAGAGGAGGTACAGTCTTCCAAACACAACTCTTGGTTTTGTTAATTTGGATATTTTATGATGTTTTTGATTAATGTGTTTATTAACTGTCATTGTGACGGAAGCAGAAATTAGTCATCATGAGCAGAGCACAAATATCTCCAACACGTAAAGATGATAAATGACTCCAATTACTGATGGACTCACTCGGGCCTCCCGTGTGCAGGCTCTCCCGGCTTCCAGCTGAGGTACATGGTGGATCCTGCGTTCCTGAAGCCAGGCGAGCGGCACTGGTTCACCCACTACCTGGCTGCCCAGACGCTGCAGGTGGACGTCTGGGACGGGGACTCTCTGCTCCTCATTGGGTCTGCCGGCATCCGCATGAAGGTAGCGACCTATCAGGGCACGGGCGGGCACTGCAGCGATGTGGGATGAGTCACTGTTTAGCCTGCGCCCTAACGGACCGGTCACTGCCTAGCAGTGGGCTGTGCTACGGTTCCTGCCCCCTGAAGGGAGAGCCTTCCCCATGGAGGCTGAGTTCCACAGCCATGCTCTTCTGGCCTGCTGAGTAATGCCACTTCAGTCCTTCCAAAGTGATGAAGCCGGGTGTATGAGGGCAGGTGCTGGTGGCCTGTCCTCTGCAGTGCCTGCAGCTGACCCATCTGAGGGGAAATAACTGATTGCCTGGTTCCTATGGCCATAATGGATTTCTCTTTCCCCTCTTTTACTGAGAATTGAACCCAGGACCCTGAACATGCCAGACAAGCAGTCTACTGCTGAGCTCCACCCAAGCCTCTGAAGTGTGTGCTGTGATTTTAGTTAGAAACCTCTGTGTCTTTCCCTCCCTCTCCCTGTGCTGACACCGAGATCCGTCACTCTTCCCTGGATTTCCTCCCCAAGCCTTCTTTCTCTGTGCTTGTGAAGTGGACTCCAGAGGGTCAGCATCAGATCGTGGATGTTCCTGGACTGGCCTCAGCCCTGTGCACGGCGGATGCTGAGGGCCCTCCTGCATCCCAGCCTCTTGTCCTCCCGGCTCCCTGCTGTCACATTGTCCTCCATAGTGCTGGGCGCCAAGACCCATGGATTCCAGCTGTCACCCCCTGCTTCTGTGTGCCTGACCCCGACCTACACCCCTCCGCTCTGCCTTTCCTTCCTTCCCTTCTTCTCCCTCTCTTAAACTGCCCTGCTTCTGCCACCCACCCTGTCACTCAGCATCCATGTGTTCTTCGTGAGGACGGTGCTCCCTGGGTAGGGATGGTGTGCGGATGCTGGAGGTAGGGTCTGTAGCAGAGGGGGTCAGGGGACACACAGGGACTTTCACAGGGCAGCCATGGAAGCATGGTGGGGAGTGCTGTCTGCCCAGCCATACGTTACCTTATGGTGTCTGTCTCCTTGGAAATTCCTCTGTGTGTATGTGTGTGTATGTTTGTGTGTATGTGTGTGTGAGAGAGAGAGAGAGCATGAGCACAGGCATACATGCATGCACACATCGCCATGTGCCTGCAGGTACCAGTAGAGTCCAGAAGAGGGCAGTGGGTCCCTTGAAGCTATATAGTTCTAGGCGGCTCTGCTCTGAGTTGTCTGTGGGTACTGGGAACTGAACTTGAGTCCTCCGCAAGAGCAGCAAATGCTCTTACCTGCTGAACTGCCTTTCTGCTCTGTGGCTCCTCTGCTTTAGTTTTGAAATTAAAAGGCAAAGAAGAATCCAGGTTGGGGTTAAGGGCTTCTTGTGCAGCTAGAGCCCGTGGCCCCCTGTGTTTCCTTCAAGGAAAGGAGAGAAAAGGTCACAGTTAACTGATAACCAACCATCAGAGCTGGGACTGTGGACAATCCTTGCCCTACTGCTCATGTTCTTTGCCTCTGTGTGCCCTGATGTCACATCCCACGCAGCGGAGTGAGGGCTTCAGATGCACAGAACAGCTGGGCCAGCAAGGCCCGCTCCTCCTGATGGGCTCTGAGAAGCTAGACCCTTCCGTCTTCACAGTCAGCCTTCCACCATGTTGGGGCTCAACACCTCATTCTGTTCACACTTCCTTGTTTCCTGCAAATGCCAGCTGTTGCTTATATATTTCTGGGTCATCTCCAAAGGCCTTGCCGTTTTCCAGTATGAGGGGCTCTGGAAACACGGACACACGTGTATTTGTGATGTGCAGTTGGCGCTGGACTGGCGGCCTCCAGGGTGTGGAGCGGCTCAGGCCTGGCCTCTCTGCTCCCAGGGGAGGTGCTCTCATGGCTGTGGGAGAGACTTGGAGGTTACAGAAGCTTAGCCTCCGTCTGGTTCCATACTTCTGTCTGGTAGCAGGAAGCTTCAGGGCCCATGGTGGATGAGGTCCAAGCTGGCCTGGAGCCTGTGATCCATCCTGAGTTGCCTAGCCTTGCATGGGCTTAAAGCAGGAGAGTCCTGCTGATGCTGTCCTGGACAGGGTTCCCTTTACTCTCCTGCCTCAGCTGGCGACTCGCTCTGCTTGCCTGCCTCGGCTGGCACATAGGGCTTCATGCCACCTCAGCCCAGGCCCAGAGGTCCCCACATTGTATGGCCCTGTCTGGCCCCTCCTCCGGCCACACTGAAGCTGGTTGCCCTGTCTGTGGGCTCTACAGTGCATTTTGGTCTGGCTCCCTTCCTAGGGCTCATCCAAAGAGGGGCTTGGCCAGTGCCTGTCTTGTTCTTTCCCTTGGAGGTTGGCACATATCAGGCAGCTGCTAGGCCCTTGGTGCACCACAGTGCACCCAGTGTTTGTTCCGGGACAGATTGGGCTGTGCTTTGCTGACGTTTGTGAAAAGCTGCCTCTTGCCTCAACTCCTTCTCCAGGACCTCTCTGGGTGGGTCAGGGCTCTACATGCTGTTGGAGGGGGCCGTGGTTAGACCCCAGCTGCTCAGCACTGTCTCTCTTCCCTCTGTAGCACCTCCTCCGCCAAGGGCGGCCAGCGGTTCAGGTGCCACATGAGCTGGAGGTTGTGGCCACTGAGTACGAACAGGACACGATGGTGGCGAGTGGCGATGTGGCTGGCTTTGGCAGCATCAAGCCGATCGGTGTGCACACGGTAGTGAAGGGCCGGCTGCACCTGACCTTGGCCAACGTGGGTAAGAGCCCGGCAGCTCCGGCTGCTTCACCTGGTTTTGCGCCATTTCCCCAGCCGGGGCAGCAGTGGAGTGCCTCTGTTGGCACCCCACACTGTAGGAAGCGGGTGAGCACCCGTGTTGGTGGCCAGCATCCACTGCCTTCTGAGGGGAGCTTGGAATTGTCAGGCTCCTCAGGCTTGTCCCTGGGTCCTTGTGACCACCCTCAAACAGGTGACTACGTGCCCGGGGAGCTCTTGTTTGGAGTCCCAACCCCAGAACCGCCCATCAGAACAGGGCTGTCTCGAATTCTCTGTGTAGCTCAGGGACAGCGAAGGGAGGAAACATCTCTTTGAGGACAGTGTCAGGAGGCCTCAGCGGAGCGCCTGAACACAGCCTGCTCTTGTTTCGGCCAGGGAGGGCAGGCGCTTGGTGGTCTGCCTGGGACTCTCTGGAGACTTTCACCAAGGAGGCCAAGGTGCTGATGGCCAGGGCATCAGGTGTAAGAAACACCTGTCTTGGGAGGTGGGCCAGCAGGGGACCCTTCAGAGCTAGCACAATGCTCACTGATCTCCCGTGAGCGTACCCCAAAGGGTGGGTGAGTTTCCTGGGAAAGTGCAGGACTGGTTGTGAGAAACCATCTTGAGGATGGGATCAAGGTCTCTGCCATCTTATTAGGGATTTTTCCACCCCTCAAAACCCAGCCTGGGTTTAAGTCCTGGAGCCCCACGAGCCACATGCCTCGTGTGCTGGAGCTGGGGTTTGCGGCGGCAGAGGAGTGAATGCACAGCCCATTAAGTCTGGTTGGAGATTTCTGCCTGCTTGTTTACAAATGTAAATCCAAGGAGCCAGGAAAATAGACAATATGGAAACAGCAAAACTCAATTAGGTTCTGGAGAAATAAATGAGACTCCTGTGAGGAGCAGACTTTACTCAGGAGCCCGTGCAACTCAGGGAGCCGCGGGACATACCCAGCTCCAACCCCGCAGGCCTTGTTATGTTTAATTCAGCAGCCCACAGATGTGCACCGACTCTGGGTTTGGAAATCTTATCTCAGAAGAAAGATGGGCTCTGTTATATGTTATCTTAAACTGTCATTTTCATACTTTGCCTGCGAGAGGGAGATAAGCCTGTGGGAAAGAGCCCGAGATAGCCAGCACAAGGGACACTGGTGGCCGCCAGTGAAGGACAGTGCGCGGCACCGAGTCGGTGGGGGCTCCCCCTCCCCCTTTTCGTCAGGTAGGGAAATGTTACGGCCTTCATTTCTTTCTAGGACAGTAGTTCCATTTGGTGTGGCAGTCATGTTTCAGCAAGTTGAACGCTGGCTGCGGGAGCCTTTAGGGGGACAGACACGAGCCGGCGAGGTGGCTGCGCCCAGCAGCTGCAACAGGATGGCTGCATGGCTCTCCCCTCCCGGCTCTGCGCTGGCTCACTCTGTGGTTTCGCCTCCCAGACCCGCTGTGAGCTGTGCTTGCCGATCTTTCTCCTGCTGTCTCCTGTCCTTCAGGGACTGGATGACCTTTTCTCACTCCTTTCTCTCAGCCAGTCATTCTGGTGATGTAGGTGGGCGGTAGAAGAGGCTCCAGCTGGGACACCTCTTGCAGAAGCGTTCCTGGGAGGCAGGTAGCAGCGCTGAGGGCGCCTGGGCCAGGTGCCCACATCCATGGAACCCATGGTGGCAAAGCTCGGGGTTTAGAGTGTCCAGGGTGGTGAGCTTGTGCTCTGATGTGGGACTGACACCTAGTGGTGGCATGCGCTGCTTCTCCCATGAAGTCCCGTGTGCTTAGAGGGTAACTCTACCCCTGCTGCAGAGGCGCTGCTGTCCACAGCGTAGCCTTCTGTGCCCCTAGAGGGGAAGAAAGTCTGTGGCAGGTTGCACCCGATGGCAGCGCCTTTGCTGCATCTGTTTCTGAAAGGCACCTGGAGGTGAGCCCACCTTGCACAGCTTACGTCCGTCACTGACAAACCTACTGTGTGTGGGTGAGTGTGAGTGATGCCGAGGCCAGCAGGAGTCCCTTCATTCTGTGTGTCCAGCTCATGTCACTGCTGTGCTGTCCTTGCCGCCGTCCTCCTGTGGTGCTGAGATCCAAATGTTCTGGCGACCTCCTCGAGCCAGGCAGGCTAACCTTGACCTTGAGATGTCTTCCTTAGCCTTTGTCCCTTGGAGCAGGGTGTGTCTGCAGGTTTACTATGGGCCAGTGCTCACCTTGGTGGGGCGTGGACAGATCACAGGCTTCACCTGAGATAAGGGGTCCACTGGTCACCAGGCGATGGTGGTTAAGAAGGCTGGGGGACAATGACTAAACTGAGCAAGGCACAGGGGTCTTGTATGAGATGGTTTCTACAACCAAGGACCACGTGTGGATGTGTCCTGGAACCCCTGTGCAGATGGGACCCAGGATAGCTTGGTGTAGGACTGGAGGGCTTAGTGAGGGAAGCAGGGACTGTTTCAGCCTTGAACTTGATGGCTGACTCTTTGATCCTCCCCCATACAAGCCGGGGAGTGACAGACTGGCTGGATCCCAGGGGAGGACATTGCAGCCAGCCCTGAGGAGACAGGATAAGCTGGGGTTGGATGGAAGGGGAGGAGGTCCTCCCCCGTTGGTGGACTTGGAGGGGACGGGGAGGAGATGAGGGAGGGTTGGGGAGGGTGGGAGGGAGTGAGGGGGGGGGCTGCGCATGGGATGCAAAGTACCTAACCTGTGATTGATAACAAAAAAATAAAAAAATAAAAAAAGATAAGGCTATTCTAAAATCTAAAAAAAAAAAAAAGAAGGCTGGGGGAACCCCCTGCTCCCCAGTGGGACAAAGCCCCTGTCAGCTGCAGCGTTCCCACCACTGGGTGACAGGCACGCTCCATCCTTCAGTGACTCCTTGGGATGTGGCAGAGTGTACTAAGATCCCACAGTCTACAAGCTGCCACCTCTGCGTTGACTTCACATGGGAGGGGGCAAGGCCGAGGAGCCTGGATCAGCTGAGTGTGTGGGTGGCAATGAGGGCCCAGGTGGGGTGGAGCAGGGATGATGTCTGTGGGAATGTGGCAGGTCATCTGAGCGGGTGACAGCCGACAGCAGAGGCCATTGTTTTATTACTGCCATGGGGCCAGGGCTGGGTTGGAGGCAGGACAAGGGAGGGCTCCCAGGACACCAGTTAGAGTGACTTCCTGCTGGGAAGAGATTGTGGGGACAGGTCAGCTGTGCCCTCTGGGACCCAGGAGTATAGCAGCTAGTGCTAGACATGGAAGCTAGGCATGAGGGATTTCTCAGGCTGTGAGCAGGTAGCTGGGCTCCACCACCATCTGCCCTGTGGGCTCCGGAAGCACCTGCAGGACAGGGCGGAGTAGGGATTCCCTACCTGGCCCCTGCAGCAGTGAGGGTGCGGCCCCAGGGCTTTCTAGAGCTTTGGTTTTGAGGAACTGCTCTGGCCTGCAGGAGAGGCAACCAGCTGGCCAAAGGGATGCCAATGACCATTTAAAAATGACTAGAACACTACTTTTCTGCTGGAAGAGACCTTGCGCACTCCACTCTAAGGAGTCGTCTCCTAGGTGGTTGCTGAGAGAGCTGCAGTCTCTTCAGCTGCTGCCTGAACCTGCTGACTCAGCCTTTCTCTGCTGTACAGTCCTGGCCCTCAGCAGTCTTTCTGGAGGGCCGGTCTGTGTGGCCCAGACATATCTGGGGTCACCAGCTATTGTTCAGAATGTGAGATCCAGGCTGCTGCTCCCTGGGTCTGGAGCCACCTGATCTCAGCTGCCTCTGGTAGACAGCATAGCCAAGTTTCCTCTGGGGAACTGCATGTTCTGAGGCCCCCGTTGCTCTGTGGAGGCGTCCACGTGGAACCTCTGAGGCTCTGGGTCTGCTTGCCCGTGGAGAGGCCTGTCCCAGAGCCTGAGTTCTCCCAAGCCCAGGGCACAGGGGGAGGCGTCCTGCGTGGTTGTCTGGAGCCTAGAAATAGGAACTGTGTGATCAAGCGGAGCCTTCCTCGGGCAGGAGGGCCCACGCCTGGAGAAGAGGCTACCACAGTGCCCCTTGTGGGATGCATTCGGTGTGCAACAGCAAGCATGGAGCGAACTAGTGGGTCGGGAGTGTTGAGGCGGCTGCAGGCCAGGCTCCTGCCTTACGAGTGTGCCTTTCACTTAGGTCACGCGTGTGAGCCGAGAGCAAGAGGCTCCAGCTCGTTGCCACCGTCCAGGTCTCGGGTCATCTCAAATGATGGAGCCAGCCTCTTCTCTGGGGGAAGCCTCCTCACACCAGGCGGCCCCGGGCGTGAGTTGGGACTGCGGCCCCATGCTGGGTGACACTTGGGGTGGGGTGTATGTGGTTCAGTGAGGCAGAAGCCTCTGTGTGTGTGTATTCCATTGCTGTCCCTTGCCCTAGAGTCTTCATCCAAGGCTGGCTGAGTGTATCCAGCTGGGGTCCCTAATGATGGCCTCAGGGAGCTTGAAGAGCTGTTGAACCTCTAAGCTCCTCTGTTTGGGGCCCTGCATCCACCATGCTGTCTTATAGAGCGATGGTAATTGTGCTAATTACCTAAGTCTGAGCTACTCACACAGGGAGATATGACAAAATCCGTGTGTGTGTGTGTGTGTGTGTGTGTGTGTGTGTGTACATGCTTGTGTGTGTCTCTCTCTGTGTGTGTGTGCTGGCCAGAGGTCAGCACTGAGTATCTATAGCTGTACACCTAATTTTTTGAGGCAGGCCCCCTCACTAAGCCTAGAGCCTGCAAGTTGGCTACACTGCCTAGCTAGTGAGCAGTGAGCCGCTGGGATCCTGTTGTCTCCACCTTCCACACTGAGATCACAGACATATGCTGCCACACCTGACATCTTATGTGGGTGCTCAGTCCGTGTACAGTGAGTGCTCACACACAGGCAGGGCTGAGGAGCCAGCGCAGATGTACCAGAGGCCCCTCAGCAGTGACCTCCCACCTGAGGCCACAGTTCAGGAGAGGGTGTAATCGCATAAGTATAAACCCATGCATCTGGCTTTTCTCTTAGAAAATCACCTACTAGTGTTAGGTAAGGACTAGGATCAGAGTGGCTTAGGTTTGAGGAGCTGCTGTGAGGGACCAGGCCCTGAATCTGCATCTTTGTCATAGAGCGACACCAGGCAGACCCACCCTGGGACCCGCCACTGGCTTTGTCAGAACTCTATCCCTCCCCCATTCCTGACCCTCCCTTTGGTCCTTTCAATAGGAAAACGTGTGGTACAAGCGCAGAAGCTGGCTGACGTGGACAGTGAGCTAGCCGCCATGCTGCTGACCCACACTCGAGCTGGTCAGGGACCGCAGGCTGCAGGCCAGGAGGCAGACGCTGTGCACAGGCGTAAGCTGGCCAGGATGCGGCTGGTGCGACTGCAGGAGTCCGGAGGGGAGCCCGCCAGCGCCAGCCGCAGGGTCAGCTTGCTGGTGAGCGCTGCCCCGCCTCGCCCTGCCCCGCCTCGCCCTGCCCCGCCTCGCCCTGCCCCGCCTCGCCCTGCGCCCAGAGTCTGTCCCTTCCCTCACCTGCGTGCATCCTGTTTGCAGGAGAGGAGTCACACTTGGACTCTTTGGCCAACAGGGATTTTTTTTTTTTTTTGAGACAGGATTTCTCTGTGTAGCCCTGGCTGTCCTAGACTCTCTTTGTAGACCAGGCTGGCCTTGAACTCATAGAGTCCGCCTTCCTCTGCCTCCTGAGCATTAGGATTAAAGATGTGTGCCACATGCCTGGCTTAGGAGAGCTTTTGTTAAAAGGTCTTGCCGCATGCTTGGGGACCAGGGCTTCTGTGTCCTTACTTCAAGTGAGTTTAAGTCCAAAGTTCCCTTCAGGCAGCTGCCCTGCCCTCTCTGCCAGCTCAGCCTCTTTAGCATTGGATCCGAGGGGCTCAGGGCGTATCTGTACCGCTGGAGCCCTGGCATAGGGTAGGTAAGTCCTACAGAGCACCTTCACTTTATAGTGCAAACTGGACGCCCTATCAGAGCTGCAGGCCACTGATTTGCTAGGATGTGGGGGAGGAGAATGCGAGGTAGGAAGGCGTGAGGGAGGAGGGCTTTGAGGGAGAAGGGCGTGAAGGAGGAGGAGGCAGTTGAGCTGTCCGATGTGGACCCTGCCCACGGTCAGCTGGAGGCTGGCCTGGCACATGGGACTTATCTCTCCTCTCCATGTTGGGTACATGCTGGGCGAGTGCTGTGGCCATGTGGTTCTTTGTCACATGATATCGATGTTCCTAATTCCCATACGCTATGCCAGGTATCTTTCCTGGTGGCTAAAGGGGTCTCTTAGGAGCACGTGGGGTGTGGTGCTGTGATCTGTTCAACAAACACTGAGATCCCTGGAGTGTGGATGACAGGCAGCACTTCCATACCACACTGCCAAAGAAGGGGAAGTTGATTTCCAAAAGAAGCCTGGTGCCCCAAGAGAGCTGGGGCTGGAAGAGCAGAGAGGACTCAGGTGTGGCCCTCATGTTTGACAGGCCCAGCACAGTGTCCGTGCACAGCACTCACGGGACATGCAGGTCATTGACGCCTACCGGGAACGGACCAAGGCAGATAGCATCAGCAGCGTCCTGAGCCAGGCTATCACCACACACCACACCCTGTATGCCACGCTGGGTACGGCCGAATTCTTCGAGTTTGCACTTAAAAACCCACACAATACTCAGCACACGGTGGCCATTGAGCTGGACAGCCCTGAGCTCAGGTAAGAGCCACCACCAGCCAGCTGTGCATGGGGCTGTGTGTCCTCTGGGCGCGAAGGCCGGGTAGGCTGGCCTGTGTCCCCTCACATGGGGTCTGTGGGTGGTGGGTGCCCTTCCTTTATACAGTGTGGCTCACCACTGCCTCTGTCCCTCTAGCATCGTCCTGGACAGCCAGGAGTGGAGGTACTTCAAGGAGGCCACTGGCCTGCACACGCCTCTGGAGGAGGACATGTTCCATCTGCGGGGCAGCCTGGCCCCCCAGCTCTACCTGCGGCCCCGGGAGACTGCCTACATCCCCTTCAAGTACCAGAGCTTCTCCATGGGCCCTCTGGCTCCAACACAGGTGTGAAGCAAGACCCAGACACAGCAGTCAAGTGCTGGCCAGCTAGGTGGCACAGGGGGAGAGCACTTTTTTTGTATTTGCAAATGTTCCCTTTCCCTGTTGCCTGGGCCGGGAGGGTTAGCCCTGACTGTTGCCTGCCCCACGTGCCACTTAGCATGCCTCCTTCACCAGGGCAGTGTGCAGCAGCCTGGATCCTTCTCTCTTCTGGTGGGGGTCGGGAGGGCATTCCTTCCACCACTCCTGCTGACCTCTTCCCCTGCAGCATGTGCTCCTCTGCATGGAGCCAGCAGAGGTGCTGGGAAGGCACGTGCCGATTGTGTATGCATTGCATATACACGTGTGTGAGTGTGAGGGGAGCTCACATTGACGCTCTGAAGGCTTTAACCCTTAGTCCTGCAGCGTCACTTACAAGGGGCCTGAGGGGTCTGTGGACAGGCCACAGGGCACTGACCTCGTCTGCTGGGTGAGGCTGGGCAGCAGCATCAAGCTGCAGGAGGCCGCACAGGAGCACAGTGATGCCCTGGAGTGCATGGCCCTGGCTGGTCTGATTCGTCTTGACGCACTTGTTCTGTTCCTTGTCTCCTAGGCCCCTGCTGAGGTGAGCTCAGAGAAGGACACAGAGTCAGGACCCCCCTGGAAGTGCAGTGCCATGCCCACCAAACATGCCAAGGTAGGAGGGGCCTGAGGGGCATTTTCAGTCCTAGAGCACCCCAAGCCAAGCATATGGTGTTTGTTGCTAGAGGGTGGTCCTGACCCCTCCTCCTCCTCTTCCTTCCTGGGTGGAATCTAGACTGGAATAGGATGTGGCAGGGACCAGGAGGCTTCAGCTGTGCCCAGACACTGGCTCAGCCAATGACAGGGTCTTCTGTGTAGCCTTGGCTCTGTGCACAGGAAGCTGGTAGTCCTTGTGGCTGCTGGCTACTGCCCCATAAACACAGTTGTCATAGCACATGGCCACTGGGCAGCATTCCAAAGGTGTGTGTGTGTGTGTGTGTGTGTGTGTGTGTGTCTGTGTGTGTGTGCATGTGTGATACATAGATGCATGGATAGATATATAGATAGATAGATGATAGATAGACAGATATATTGTGGTTGATATAGAGCTACTGTGTATTTAAGTGTCAATTGCTTGTCCCCAGAGATCTTTACTGTTCTTCGAGCAAATGCACACATGCACCAGATGATGCTGTGTAACCTTGCCTCCCAAATTATCCCTGATTGGCCAATAAAGTTGCTTGTACCTGGGCAAAAGAGGGGTAGGCAGAGCTAAGGTTCACAGGCTTGGAGGGCAGAAAGATCACGAGGGGTGGTGGAGAAAAGTTCAGCAGAGGAGGAAGGAAGGAGAAAGGAGCAGATCGCCATGGGTTAGATCAAGAAACACGTGGCCAGGAGGAGCCTGCTCTGAGGACTGGCATGATGGAGAGAGGCAGCCCAAATGTAGCATGTGCAAGAACTTTGGATGGGATGTGTGGCTGGGAGATAACAGGGTGACTTAGGGGTAAGGTCTGCCCAGCCCCAGTGTGTAAGGCTTATTAAAAATCTAACAGGTTTCTGAGTTTTATTTCTATAGTAGTGAGTTAAATAATATCCCTGAATTAACAACCTTATGAGTCAACATTAAATATTAATAATAATAATCATAATTATTACAACATAGGTACAGAGGAAGGAAGGGTGAGAGGCTCTTTCTAGAAATGAGCCTTTAGTCACTCTCTCAGCAGCCTCCTGATGTGCTTTGGGAAATCCGAGATTTTGCCACCCCATTTTTGTAGACAACACCTTTTGTGGTACTTTGGTCTCCCTCCTCCTAAAGACCTTGCTCAGTGAGGTCTGGCTGCCATGTCCCTGAGCCTCGCTGTGGTGCAGCCTCGCACCGTTGCCCAGCAGGTGGTAATACCTGTGAGAACGTGCATCTGATGTGCAAGCAGAGCCTTGGCTTCGGCTGTGTGGCAGGAACACATGTATTGTTTTGTGCTGCAGACTGTGTCTGAGCTGGCACGGTCACCAGTCAGCCGGCTAGGGTCCTTTTGCGCGGGTAAGAATACCCTCTTCAGGTACCGTTTCTGTTAGCCCCCTTTGCTGTTTGTTGGGGGGTAGGCAGCCGCAGCAGCAGCAGCAGTACCCTCTGCAGCTACAGCTCTTGCCAGGCCTCTGATTGCTGGACACTTAGCTCAAGCATTAGTGCTGGGTAAGCCAAGGACCTCAGGGTTTCTCAGGTGACGGTAGCCATTGTTAAGCTCCTGACCCTTAGAGGCTCGGTAGCTCTGGAGGTCTCCGGAGCCCCTGCGGTTTGTCTTCTCTGGCTTTCACAGCCATCCTCAGCCTAGATCGCTTCCCTCACTCTACACCCACCATTCCTGTCCTTCTTGCCCTTGCTGAGGCCACTCTGAACTGCTTGGCTGCTCTTGTTGCTGCGGCTGTCCTTACAGCTGTGCCTGCTCAGGTCGAGGCTCATATTACCCGTCACTCTGCCAATGGGGTCAGCCGCCCATCCCAGGGCTGTTTCCTCTCATGGCTCTCAAGGCAGTCAGTGCTCTGCTGCTGCAGCTTGGCCTGCCAGATACTGGTCTCCATCCCTTCAGCTGCAAGTCGCTGCCTGGTCTGCCGCCTCAGCAGCTCGAGAGCTGTTGCTGATCTATTAGGGTGTCTTGGGCTCTTCCTGCCCTGCTGGAGGTAGGCTATAGGAGCCCTTCATTTAGCCTGTGGTCTTGTGTTGTAGTTCCAGGGAAGGCAGGACGGGTGTCTCCATCCAGCTTTAGGTTAGCTTTTAAATTGCAGAACATTTACAGGAATCCAGACTTAAGTTAAAATAAAGTATATTTTCGGAAAGATCTCTCTTCCCCTCACTTCCCCACATGTGGTGTGCTTGTGTCTGTGTACATTTGTATTGTGTGTATCTGGTATCTGTAATGAGAGAGGTTCCCAGCCATTTCACCACACGTGCATTAGTTCTGGATAGGTGAGTGTCTTTGTGAGTACTTCAGCAGAGGGTGGTTTTCATTTCTAGCCCCCTTTGGCTTAGATATTGCCCCCTTTTCATTAACCTCTCCATGTTTCATGGGTGGCAAGAGGCGCTGTGTTTAAGGACAGAGCACAGAGTGCGTGTTGCTACCTGTGAAACCTGGAGAGGTTAAGGGTGAGCCCCAACCCCCATCCCAGCCGGTGGAAGTGGAACTGAAACTGGAATAGTTCTGGGTGGCTGGTTGATTCATGGCGCCTGCGTAAGCTCAGGGACTCGGGGAGGGCTCTCCGGCCTGGGTACCTCCCTGGGTCCAGCCTATGGATCCCCTCTCCTGCGCATGCACAGAGGCATTTCTGACACTGTCTGTTTTGTCTCATTTTTCGGGATGACGGTGAGATCCTTGTGCTGTCCATGGGGTCCACAAAGCCATCATATGCCATCTCCGCAGGTCCTTTTCCGGGCGGAGAGTGGCCGGCTCATTGCCATGCTCTGCCTGACCGTGGAGTCCCAGCCCCATGTGGTGGACCAGGTGTTCCGCTTCTACCACCCAGAGCTCACCTTCCTGAAGAAGGCCATCCGCCTGCCTCCCTGGCACACACTTCCAGGCAGGTGCCATGCGTTGCTGTGGCTGCCATGGTACAGGTTCAGCTAACGGGAAGAGGTATCCCTCCATGGTGGCAGGTGGCATCTTGAAAGTTCTGACCCGCCCTAATGGTTGGAAATAGAGACATCCATTGGGCAGAGTGCAGGGAGTCTTATAGAAGAAGGGGGTTGGGGATAGAAAGGCACAGAGGGGACAGGAGTTGCACAAGGAGATCAACAAAGTTAAAAAATCTGAGCCCATGGGTTCTGCAGAGACTGATGAATTCACCAAGGACTATGCATGGAGACAACCTAGACCCCCTGCTCAGATGTAACCCTTGGGCAGCTCAGTCTCCATGTGGGTTTCTCAGTAAGGGGAGCAGGGGCTGTCTCTTGACATGAACTCAGTTGCCTCTTCTTTGATCACTTACTCCTGGTGATGCAGCCTTACCAGGCTACAGAAGAAGAGGACCCAGGCAGTCCTGATGACACTTGACAAGCTATGGGCAGATGACAGAGGAAGAGAACTTCCCCTTTCAGTGGACTAGGGGAAGGGGATAGTGGGAAAGAGGGAGGGAGGGTGGGACTGGGAGGAGTTGAGGGAAGGGGCTTTATTGGGGATATATAATGAATAAATTATTAAAAAATTTTTAAAAAAGAAATAGAAGCATCCAGCTTTCTCCAGGGCAATACGGTGCATATTTAGTGGCTAATTCCACAAAAGGTTTGTGGCTCCATGACCAAGATCTATCTCTGTCAAGTTTGAGGGCATGTGGGAGATGGCATCCTCATGATGGCTTAGTGTGGACTCTGCTTCTGCTTGGCCATTCCCTCCGACTGACAGCCCCGAGAGAGGCTGAGGAATGTGCTGGGTCAGGGTGGCGGCCTCTGCGCCCGCCATGCATTGAGTGTGCACTGTGGGCACGTGGCAGAGCTTGCCCTCTCTCCGCTTCCAGGCGCTCCAGTGGGGATGCCCGGTGAGGAGCCCCCGGTCCACGTGCGGTGCAGTGACCCAAATGTCATCTGTGAGGCCCAGGACGTGGTAAGCCAGCCCTGCCTTGAGCAGGTCCTTCAGGTCCCTCCCATGTCTGCTGCGTTCTCTACAGCCTCTCATTGGTTTCAGGCTGAGGGCTCCTTATGCATGGCGGAGGGGCTGTCCTCACCTTCCGAGGAGGGCTTCCTAGGGACCTTGCAGGGTTTCTGCTAGCATATCCATTCCTTGAGTATCCGAGCTTCAATTTTAAGAAAAGGCATGAAGCAAATGAACTAAGTGTGGTAATTGAGGCACTTACTAATTGCCGTTGTGCAGAGGGTAGGGGCACTGATTGTATTATGACTACTTAGGGAGCTAGATAGAGTCTGTGGAATATAATTATTGAAATCAATAGAAGATCAAGAAGCTATGATTTTCTCATTCGGTGAGCAAAACAGTGAGTCCTGACTAGTAGAAAAAATGAAGTCACTGCGTGGGGGACGGGCTGGGCACACCTGCCTTGTCTCCCCTCGCTGCAAGAGCCTAGTTGGATATGGCAGAGCAGAGAACACCGGTGGGTGGCCAGGAACCGATGTGCCCCCTGCTGTGTTTGGCAGGGCCCCGGTGAGCCTCGGGATGTGTTTCTCAAGGTGGCCAGTGGTCCAAGCCCAGAGAGCAAAGACTTCTTTGTCATCATTTATGCGTAAGTGCAAACACTGGGGCGGCTGGGGTGGGGGTGGGAGGCAGGTGGTCTGGGCTGCTGTGGAGGGACCTGAGTGTCCCCGGATTCTGTAGCAGGAGTGATGAGTGAGGCTGGGCTCCGAGACTGGCAGGCCTCCTGATAGCATGCTTCATCCTGGAAACGTACAGTAGTCTAAGAGATGGAGGTGCTGAATGCCCTCCAAGGAAGGGACAGGGCAGCTTTCTGGCCCACAGCTAGCAGACGACTCTCGTCAGTGGATGTGCCCTGAACTCTGGGAGCATGTGGAGCCCATCTCCGCCCTCAGTGGCCTGAAGTCTGGTCAAGTCATGCCTTGACTTCTCACACAGCTAAACAGGTCCAGTGGGATCCCACTGGGAGCTCATTAAAATTGAGGCAGCCCAGGATGCCTCCTGTAGGACTTCTGGCAATGGGGACTGTGGGAGTTAGCCATATTCAGGGGTGAGGGGCTGTGTGCCATGCAGGCCATATGAACATGCCTCAGTGGTTCCTTGTAGCAGCCTGTGGATGTGTCTCCCTGTCCTGTTTTACAGTCACACCTTGGAATCTCAGAGGTGAGATTTGATGTCAGGCTGCAGTCCTCACTGCCCTGAGGCCTGGCTTTGGAACATTGATTCAGTTTTCCAAATGCCTACTTGGACAGAGTTCCCACTTTGATCACCTGACACGAAGCTCCCAAGCACCCTCGCTCTCAGCAGTGCCCTAGGTGCCAACAAACACTGTGTAGCCCCAGCCTGAGAGAGTCCAGGTTAGGGCAAGGGTGGCCAGCCGCGCCCTGGGCACAGGGTTCTCATCCATGGCAGCCCTGGGCAGCTTTGCCTGTGGCCTCTTGGCTCACAGCCCTCCTGAAGCCCTCCCTGTGAGCCTCTTCCCCACTGGCGTTGCTCCGCTGAGGCTGTGTGCATGGCCTCTGTTGTCTGCAGGGATCGCTGGCTGGCCGTGCCTGTGCAGACATGGCAGGTCTGCCTCCACTCCCTGCAGCGTGTGGATATCTCCTGTGTGGCAGGACAGCTGACCCGTCTGTCCCTTGTCCTACGGGGGACACAGACTGTTAGGAAAGTGAGAGCCTTCTCTTCCCACCCTCAGGAGCTGAAGGTATGTCCTTCTTGGAGGTGGAGTTGGGGGTCTCTTTGCTGCTCTGGTGTGGAGGCACAGAGGTGTGGGCTGAAGCATCAGCGTGGCTGGCGGCAGCTTTCACAGCTCCTCCCACTGAGCTACCTGCTATAAAAACTGCCCTTTGCTGGGTGTGGTACTGAGGAGGAGGGACCAGCACATACTCCAGAGGTTAGAATTATGGTGACTCTCAGGAACTGTGTCACCACAGCAAGGCTTGGCTCTGACCTCTCCCTTGTCTTTGAAGACAGACCCTGCCGGTGTCTTTGTGTTACCACCTCATGGGGTACAGGACCTGCATGTGAGCGTGAGACCAAGGAAGGCTGGCAACCGCTTTGTCCATCTCAACCTGGTGGACATGGACTACCACCAGCTGGTGGCATCGTGGCTTGTGTGCCTCTCTTGCCGCCAGCCACTCATTTCCAAGGTCTGTAAGCCATGGGACCAGGTCGGGGGCTAAGGCACCGTAGGACCTCTGCTGTGTCTTGTGGGGATAGTATTACCTGGTCCTGGGACTCAGCTCCCCAGATCCAGGGCTCTGTGTGGGGCTGAGTGGGGCAAGTCCCATCTGGGATGCTCCAGAAGGCTTATCTGTCTTATGGTGGATATCCCAGGATCTGAGGCCGGATGGAGCAGCTGTGGGGCCAGGAGGAGCAGCTGTGCTCAGGACATACTCAGGTTGAGCCAGCGGCCACTGTGTCTGTGTTCCACTCCCCTGCAGGCCTTTGAGATCACCATGGCGGCAGGTGAAGGGAAGGGTGCCAACAAGCGGATCACCTACACCAACCCCTATCCTTCTCGGAGGACCTACCACCTGCACACTGACCGCCCAGACCTGCTGCACTTCAAGGAGGACTCCTTCCAGGTGCTGCTTCAGGGGGCTCATGGGAGATAGTCTGGTCTCAGCTGGCAGGGACTAGAGAGCTGGGGACACTTTTGCCCTCTGGGGAAGTGCTTCAGGTGGCAGGTGACCCCTCACGGCCCTTCGACCCTCCACTGGAAGACCCTGACCTCCAGTGTCACCACAGGCATGTGGATTTCCTCTGAGGAAATGTGACTAAGCTATGACAGAGAAGCGTGTGATATGAGTGTGGGGCCTATCGAGCGGTCGTCTGCTAGTGGGTCAAGGGATCCCTCATTCCTTTGCAGAGTGGTGTCCCATGACCCCCCATCATCCCCTGTGACCCGCCCGTCACCCGGGTGACCCTTGGATGCTGAGGTTCCTGTGCTTTTGCAGGTGGCGGGGGGAGAGACCTACACCATCGGCCTGCAGTTTGTGCC
Organism: Pachyuromys duprasi; assembly: GCA_028658305.1. Classification (NCBI taxonomy): domain Eukaryota; kingdom Metazoa; phylum Chordata; class Mammalia; order Rodentia; family Muridae; genus Pachyuromys; species Pachyuromys duprasi. The sequence continues at coordinate 121,551,895 of CM053763.1, forward strand.
AAGTGGCAGCGCTGGGCAGGAGGAGATCCTGATCCACATCAATGACCATGAGGGCAAGAACGAGGAGACGTTCTGCGTGAAGGTCCTCTACCAGTGAGGGGACAGCTATGTGGCCAATGCCTGTCCCAGAGTGCCCCTCCCTGGAACCCCTCCTCAGCCTTGCAGTTGCTGTGACTCCAGGACGGGCCTGTGTGGCCCGTGGAGTGGAGGAGGCTGTGTTCCTGCTCATGGCACCACGCCTCACTCGTGCGTGAACGTGGCCTCCAGCCATGGCCCCACTCGGCCTGTGGCACACACAGGGCTGTCACACCTTGCACCTCTCAGGCTGTCACTGTCTAGAACAAATAGTGTTTTATAAATCATCCCCACTGATAAAATTATGTTTTCTTATTAGATTTTGTATGAACATAATATATTTTAATTTGCTGTGTTTTATACTGGAATTCTTTTGCATTTTAAAAAAGTTATTGAATGAAGCACTTCACTTCTGCAGAGTCTCTTCTGATGTTTTCTGGGGTTCTTCTTGCTAGGGTGATGGAGTGTGGGGCCCACAGTGCCCAGTTCTGAGTGGAGGTGCCTGCTGCCCCTCGGCTGGGATGCTGCTCCTGAGGCTGGAGCTGTGACTCTCTCCCAGCTCTTGCTGGGAGAGAAGGAAGCAGCGGGACGTGGAGAGCAGCGTCTGTCCTGCTCCCCTGTCTGCCAAGGCCTGCTCCCCCACTCCCCTCACGCCCAGTGGATGCAAATTTCTCCTTGGCAGGGAGGTGCGTTTTCTGGCCAGCGGCCACAGTGTCCCCTCAGCAGGTGCTTATAAGCTGTCTCCACCAAAGGGGCTCCTAGACGTCCAAAAAAGCCTCAGGCCATTTCCCTGAAGCCCCCCAGGCCCGGGGCAGCTCGAGGCATGCCCAGGATGAGGGGCTGACCACAGCTTAAGCTGACTGAGGAGGCTTGTAAAGCTTCCCGTCTCAGACTGTCTCTTTCTGAGCTACCACACAGCCTTGGGAGGCCACCACAGCCCTTTCCTCCCTCCGTGCGTCCCTCTCTCCCTGCTTTCCCCCATGCCTGGGCCTGTGGTGGGCTGCCTTCTGCCCAGGAGGTGGGCCAGGACTTAGGTCTGAGTTAGGATAGCCATCACAGCTGTGACTAGATAGCCTTCCTGTCTCATTTTCCCCTGTTCTCCCTAGGGAGGGTGGTCAGGGCCATGTTCTTCTCTTGGTGTGGAAAGCATTTCCAGAGTCCTGCCTTGGAGAAGTCCTTGGGGAAGAGGACAAGCCTGGACTTGACAGTACAGAAGCAAATGGGAGGCTTGGGCTACAGGCTGTGGGCCAGGGGAGGCCTGGGCCCTGAGGTCCCCTGATAAAAGCAGCCTCCAGCTCTCATGGCCCTGTACCCCTCGGGCAGGAATGTGGGCAGATGGAGTGGAAACAGAACCCTCCCTGCTCTTGGCGGGCACGGAGAATCCAGATTGACGGCAGTTATTGGGTGTCGAGACAGTGTGAACTCTGAAGTTGGAGGCGTGCTGGGCCTGGGAGTGGACATCCAGCTGTGCCCACATGTGGGGATGCCCAGGCTGCTGAGCTAAGGTGGTCCCCAGGAGTGGCGAGCTTCTCTGAGTTTCCCTTATATCATCAACACCCAGCGAGCTGGCTGTTTAAGAAGTGTCCACACAACTGCCATGCTCGGTCTCTGTTACCCTAATGCCTCTGTCCAGAAGCAGGGCCTCTGCTGGCCTCCACCTTCTCCTCTGGAAAGAATGACACAGCCTCACAAGATCACCATCCACTGCTGAGCCCGAGTCAGGGCCTCTTCTCACGAGTCAGTGAGCACCTTAGGTCCCAACTATACCCTGTCACTCATTTGCCCCTGGAGGAAATCCCAGTTCAGAGGTGTCTTCGTCATGAGGGCTCCACAGGACAGTTGCATTCGGTGACGCCCACGGTGGATGCTTGTCTGGGGACACTGCTGGGCACGGTAGGACTTGGCTTGAGGAACAGGTGGCTGTTCTATGGTTGGGCTGCAGTGCCCAGGTGCTAGTTCACATGCATCTGTGTGCTGCTGTGGAGTGGGCTTGACTTGGCCAGGGAGCACTGAGTAGGTAGTTCTCTGTGATGAGTGGGCCTGGTCCTATTGCGGAAGACTTGAGGGACAGACTCAGGTCTCCTGGGAGGAGAGTCTGCTTCCAGATGACATTTGGGATTCAGCTTCCATTCCCGAGTGTTTTCAGGCCGTGGCCTGTTCCCCCAAATTCATACTTGAGTGCCCCACAAACCCGTGAGCCAGTTCCTTAAGCAGATGATGCCGTGAGTACTCCACACTGATCTGCTTCTGTGGGTCTGGTGTGCAGAGACAGAAGTGAGGCATGGGTGGAACAGAGGCAAACCTGAGGCAGCCAAGCCCTGTGCGGACCAGGACTGGGAGCTCAGGGAGACCGTGATCTCGGTTCGTCACCTTCATAAAAGCCAACCATGGAAGCCTCTAGAACAGCTAGGGAGGCGGGGGCCACTGAGGATCTTGTCATCAGCTGCATGAGGGGGTGCTGGGCTGGACAAGTCCTCAGAGCTGCCATGGGCTCTGGGCTGCCACATCAGGAGGTGTGGAGAAAAGGGTGCCTGGCTAGATGCAAGCCGGCTGGGTCCATAGCCCTCCCCAAGCCTGGGGCTGTGAGCCACATCTGCCACAGACAGCTTAGTGCAGGGTGAGTTCCTATCCATCACCTGCAATAACCCGTTGTGACAAGAAGCTGGGAAAACAAAGACTGAAATCAATGAGCATTTGGAGACAGACACTGCTGGAGACAGCTCATTTCTAGAAGCAGCGTGGCCTGAAACTGGAGTTGGGACCCCAAGGGAGGCCGGAGTGGGTGGAGAAGTGAGAGTAGCTAGATGCCTATTGGGGCAACTGCTACTTAGGAGCAAAGGCCCCCCAAAGCCTGGAATTGTTGGCTTCAGAATGATGATGGGGTGTCAGGACAGTGCAGCCACCTGGCCCTGCTAACCCGTGTGTCTGTCCAGGCCAGCAAGCAGGTATCTGCCACTCTGTCCAGGAGGCTGATTGCTCTACTAATTTATTCAATAGCCAAGTCTTAGGATCTTTGGTATTCTGACAGCACCCATCCTCCCTTACCCTCTGCTGTCAGCAATCTGTCTCTAGACTCACTGTCCCTCAGTCATAGCCCCAGGACCAGCATACTCATGGTGACCTGGAAACCAGGCAGAGGGACCCCATCAGGAGTGGTGAGGTCACAGACTGGGCAAACACACAGCACTCCTTCCTCGTTGCCTGTAGCTGCTCAATGTCTTTCCTGGACCCCCAACCCTGCCCTTGGTGTGGGTCAACACACCCTGAGGGTAGAGTGTCAGTGCTGTATTTTTTTATGGTGTGCTAAGCTGACAAGCAGGGACCCTTCAGAGGACATGTGGTGGCCCTGCTGCTCCAGTCAGATGGAAAGTGGCAGCTAATATTTCTGCCATTGACTCCATAAAGGCCACAGTGTACAAGGGCTCCACAAAGGCTTTGAGAGTGGGCTGGCTGGGTCATTTTCCCAGAATAACACCAGCTTTGCCGTCTCTCAGACACTGTCATCCGGAAGTGTCGGGAGGTGGACTGGCCTCTCTGTCCCAGTATGTAAGAGGCATCTTGATATTTTAAATAATAATTATCATTATTATTTAACATGTGCGTGCATGATGTGTGTGTTCTAAATCTGTGGCCAAGAACCACACAATTGAGTTAGAAACATAACCAAACAGAAGCTCAATGTTCCGAGCAAGCTTATACTTTTGCATTGGGCTGCACTCATAGCTACCTGTGGTCTCGAATGGCTCTTTCGGATCGGGATGAACATGACTGAAACAAGATGCGCCCCCAAGGGGGGGTGTGCTACTGTTGGGTCAGTTTAGATTGGCAGCTCCAGGCACCCAGGGGTAGGATGCATCTAGAGGGTGACTCCTGGGCCCTTTCTCTCTGTTTAGCCTCTGGAAGCACTGATGTCCGAGGCTGGGGTGGTGGAGCTGACAGAAGTATGTCTTTGGACCTGTCACTTAGAAGTGGTGGCAGGCAGGAATTTCTGACGTTCTAGTGTGTGTGTGTGTGTGTGTGTGTGTGTGTGTGTGTATGTGTATATGTATGTGTATGTGTGTATGTATGTGTGTGTATGTGTGTGTGTTTGTATGTGTGTATGTATGTGTGTATGTGTATATGTGTGTATGTGTGTATGTATGTGTGTGTATGTGTGTGTATGTTTGTATGTGTGTATGTATGTGTGTATGTGTATATGTGTGTATGTGTGTGTATGTGTGTATGTGTATATGTGTATATGTGTGTATGTGTATATGTATGTGTGTATGTGTGTGTATGTATGTGTGTATGTGTGTATGTGTGTGTGGTTCTGACCAAGCTTTCTGCAGTGTGCTGGGGCTGCAGATGGGTGAGGCGTGTTCTCTCTCGGGTGGAGGGAAGTTGAGTTAGGTGCCCAGTACCTACAGAAGACTCTAGCTGGGTATGGGCTCAATTCCTGTCCACAGTTCTTGGGACACAATTCTCGTCATTCAGCCCCTGGCTTGAGAAGTAGAAACAGTGAATTCTCTCCCGAAGCTCGCAGTCTGGGTCAGCGAGAAGCTGTGCCGCCAGCCTCTGGACTCAGCCGGCCACTCTCGGATGGGTGTCTTGTGACATTCCAGGCTGGCACATGGAAGGGCTCCGCTGGCTGCAGCTGCCACATTGTACACAGTAACACAGACAAGGGCTGCCATGTGTTCATCTCATGCTGAGGTGTGTACATGATGCCCTTGTCCCTCTTCCTTCTCTGGGGCAGGAACGGTTCCCAGGGATGTGGCAGAGTGCTTGGAGGAGCTCAGACTCCCATGGCTCAGCCTGTCCCACTCTCTCTGCTGCTTGCTCTCAGGCTCCGCTGAGCCCATGCACAATCCTTCCTCCAGCTGAGAGAAGCTTCCCGCCCTGTCTGGGGTGAAGGGTTGGGAAGCTGTTGCTACAGGCCGCTGTCCCTGACTTCACTTTCCTTAGTGATCTTGGTTCTGCAGCTTTTATCTTCCTGGGCTCAGAGCTGCCTCGAGGGGAAAAAAGAGTGTATCAGGTAGTTTCCTGAGACTACGCTGCAAAACAAACACCCCCAACGTTCAGGCTTACAGTTTCATTTTTTTGCTCATAGGTCTTAGCATGGGAACCCATTCTGTATTCATCAGATAGCTGATGAAGTTGTCCGTAGTAATGACTCCACGCTTATATTGCTCCCTGTGTTCTGCCCGCCTGTGCTTTTATAACCATTTCCTCTGCACTGGGAGGAAAATTAGATGTTCATAATGATCAAATGAGCCTGCAGATAGCTTGTCTATTCCTTTCCTCTCCAGGATGGTGGGAGGGAACAGTCTGTGGTGCTGATGAAGGGAAGAGCCTGAGTGGGATAAGGCTCTGAATGTCTCAGCGATGGCTGAGACCCTGGCAAATGTACCATCGGCAGTAACCAGTGTGTTCTGCCATCTCCTTCCCCCTCTGAGGGCTGAATGTGGACAGGGGTGGTGGTAGTGGGGAGTGTGGCACATAAACTTATTAGCAGACCTGACTTAATAAAAACACAGTTGTGGTTTGACTCGTGCTCGCCACTGAGGAAAATTCTCCCAATTTTATCTTTATTGCTGTAAGATGGGGTTGACTCATGGAAACCAGGAATGGATGTTTCCTCTGTCTCCTCGAGTTCCTGCTTGAGATGCCGTTATCCTGGCCGGCTTAGCTAACATGCACTATATTAGCTAGCAATGAACCATGCTCGTCCACCAGAGGTTGTGGTCAGCACCCCGAGGTTGCTTGATCAAATTTTTGCACCCAGGCAGGGAGCTCAAGGGTGCATAAAGCATGAGGCTTTGGTCAGAGCACAGCTGCTGGGTGGAAGCCTTACCCGGGGCTCTCTTTCCTCATTCCTGGGGAGAAGTGTGTGTGCCTCACCCATGATGGCTCCCTGTGCTAAGCTTCAGGCCATGATGGAGCCAAGAAGTTCCTGGAAAGATGTAGAGGGAAGGAATGAGGATAGAGACTGAGATGAGACAGATCTGGGTTCAGGGGTGCTCCTGCCCAGAGCTTCACTGCTCTGACATTCCCTCAGCCTTGCTGGGAGACACTTGGCAACGTCCAGAGAGCCTTGGTGCTGATGCTCATGAGTAGGGCAGGAGGGAGGAGGGCTGTGAGACATGGTTCCCTAAGACTCTACCAGGCATGTTGAACAGCTGTACCCCTCCAGTTCAGAAAGCAGTGGGTTTATAATCCCAGCAGAGAATACTCTGGTCATGGAAGCGTGGTCCAGGGGATCCAAGAGGCATGGGATGCGTTGGGGATGGTGGTGGCAGGAATCTTGGCTTTGTAAAAACAACTGGAATGGATACTGGCCTGAAGTAGAAAGTGGTACCCCTGCCAACCCTCCGAAGGGCATCTGCTGCTTTCTCTAAGAAGTTACATCTTGATTTGTGGCCTGGGTTGGGGCATCCTTTGACCTTTACAGCTAAAGGAGACCATTAGGGCGCTGTCAGTATTACATCATCCCAGCATTTGCTCCTTAGCTGCAGGAGGTGGCTAGAGACTCTGAGGTGGGCGGGGTGGGAGTGGGAAGGGAACTCACGGGAAGCTCAGAACACACCAGGGCACTGCGTCTTCCTCCACAGCCACAGGGCTTAAAGAAGAAGATGATGAGCTTTGTAGCCAGCATGCTGGGAGACACCCACACAGGCCATGGCTGTAAAAACACTTCCGGTGGAACCACAGGCTGACAGGGCACCCTGAGTGCTCTGGATCCAGGATAAACTCAAGGATATAGAGCCAATGGGAGCAAAAGCCTGAAGTCATGGTGAGTCTTTGGGGTGCAGGGCCAGTCCTTCAACCCTGTGCTGAGCCAGACATGGGGGCTTGGGGATCAGTGTCAGAACCTGTCTTTTCCGAGGCTCTGCTGCTCACTTCCCAGGCTGCTCCTGCAGGCAGAGGCAGAAACCATGAGAGAGCGTGGTGAAGGCTCTGGAAGGAGGTGTGGGAGACAGCAGATCTGGACGAGCTCAGGCCTGGGTTTCAGAACTTCCTGGGGCTGAGCCTGATGTCACTAGCCAGGAAGGCAGAGCAGATGTCCTCCTGGGAATACAGGGGGTGAGGGCTGCCGTCCTTGCCTGCTGAATGCTGCAGTCAGCACCTTAAGCTGAAGACGGAGCAGTGTCGGGGACTGCCAGGGACAGCCCAGTGTGCAGCACCCATCAGGGCCCCTCTGTAAGAATGCTTGCCACCAAAGAAGCCTCATGGCTTTTGTCGTCTGAAAAGCCTTCCGCGTCTGTCTCTGTGGGTGGTGTTCTAGGTGCACTGGTGCTCACCCTCTTCTGCAGGCTGTCCAGTCGCATCTTGCCATGCAGAGCCCGTTTGATCTCGAAGACACACAGCTGAGTCACTCCCTGTTTGGTGTGAATCACAGACAGCTGGAGACCTCCCCAGGCCGCACGGGGCTGGGCGGGCCCTGCTCCGAGTGGCAGCATCACTGCCGTGTGTGCCTGTCAGTCATCTGCTCAAGTCCGCACTTCCCTGTGCCAGCTCAATCCTCCACACTTAAAAGCCACATTCCCCAGAGCAACGGTCAATGGCTGTCATTCACAAATAAGTAGAAACTGAAGTCATCCTTGGCCCTGGGAATGCGGAACAAAGCATGAAGAAGTCTGTCCCCAAAGCCTTGCGTCTCATGAATAGGTGCCCCAGAGGCCTCTCCTAGCACCCTTATACAGCCATGACCGTGGTGAGCCCAGGTGCCAGGGCATTTTGGAGGAAGGGTTCAGCAGGCATGGGTGTGTGGGAGTGGGCGATAGTCCCTTCTTGGTGCTTCTGAGTACAGTGAAGGGGCATGGCCCTCCAGATATTCCCTACCCTCGGGCTAGGAGTGGCCATCACACATGGGCTGACACTCCGGTCCTTTGCATCTGTAGCTGACTAAGGCTACTTCAGTATTCCTGGGCATGGATGTGGGACATCTCCTAGACATTATACCTATGCTAGGATTCACAGAGCCCAGGACGAGCTGAGGGCTGAGGTGGGGGCCTTTCCTCCTCCAGGCTGCTACTGGGATAAGGTAGCTGTACCTACTTCCTCCTCTTCTAGAGCTCCAAAGCTAGAGGAGAGCAGGACTCCCAGTTTCATGTATGGGTGTGGGGTCTCTGGTGACTGGGCAACACAGACAAGAGAACGTGTTTGAGCTGCATTGAGCAGGACACACTGCATGATACTAGCCCACAGTTCAGAAATGGGGTCCTCCCTGTACCATTGTCTCCTCCCGTAGAGGCCACAGTCTCCTGGAAGGGAAACGTAAATTTTTTTCTATAATTTATTCATTTCACATCCTGATTGTAGCATCCTCCCTCATCTTCTCCTGGTCCCACCCTCCCTCCCTTTTTCCCCAATCCCCTTTCCCTTATACCCTAGTCCTCAGAAAGGGGTACCCTCTTCCCCTACCATCTGACCCCAGCCTATCAGGTTTCATCAGGACTGCCTCCATCCTCTTCCTCTATAGCCTGGCAAGGCTGTCCCACCAGGGGGAAGTGATCAAAGAGTGGGCAACAGAGTCCACACCAGAAGCAGCCCCGTTCCCCTTACTAGGGATCCCACATGGAGACTGAGCTGTTTATCGGCTACATCTGAACAGGGGGTTTAGGTCCTCATAGTGTATGGGCCTTGGTTGGTGCTTCAGTCTCTGTTGGGCCCCCTGGGCCTAGATTTGTTGGCTCTGTTGGTCTCTCTGTGTATCTTCTGTCCCTTTTGGGTCCTTCTATCCACCTACTCTTTCATAAGACTCCCTGTGCTCTGCTCAGAGTATGGCTGTGAGTTTCAGCATCTGCTTTGATCCTCTGCTGGGGGGAGTCTTTCAGAGGACCCTCTATAGTAGGCCCTCTTCCTGTTCCCTCTCATCATCTGCTTCCAGTGTCTATTCATTTTCTCCCTCTGAATGAGAATTAAGCATCCTCCCCAGGGTCCAACTTGTTATTTGGCTTCTTTAGGTCTGTGGACTGTAGTATGGTCATCCTGTATTATATGGCTAACGTCCACTTATAATCGAGTGTGTACTGGAAACTCTTATGCTGCTGAGTGGTGCAGGGAATGGCCCGGATCTGTCTCATACCTGGATCGTCGGTGAGGGGAGCAGGGCCATCGGAAGGATGCTGGCTGTTACCTGCAGTTCATTATTGAACAGAGTCAGATCCCTGCAGGTGCTGAGAGGCACAGTGAGGCAGCTGTCCTGTGTGTGCGGCCAACAAACCTAGGCTCTGATGCTCCTGAGTGCTACGGGGCAGCAGTGCTGGGGGTTGGAACGACTGTCTGTTGACACCAAAGGAAAAAGCACAAGACCCTGAGTCCAGCTCTCATTCAGACAAACTACCTGGGTGCCAGGGCCCTGAAGGCACCTCTGGGCGAAACTACCACTCAGACAGCTCCTGCACAGAACTGTGAGCAGGGACTGTGCAATATTCCCCCCCACCCCTGGCAATTCCCTAGTCACTACACACAGACTGGAGAGCTGAGTGAGATGCTAGGAGGTGTTCATAGTGAGGGTGAGGAGTGGGGTGGGAGGGAACCAGATGCTCACTTGTTTGGCAGTGAAATCAGATGTCTGTGATGTGTGAGCAGAGTGGGGCCCAGGCATGTGACCTGAGTTCTGTGGGGAGGACTGAAGTCAGTTTCTACCTGGAAGCTGCCTTTGAGCAGCACCATAGGTGTCAACACAGGACACGGAGGAGGAGACAGACACTGTTCTCCCAGCCCACTCTGGAGTAACAGAGTCAGATCCAGTTCTGCGCACCTTGAGAAAACTTTCTGCAGGCCAAGGGACTATTGAAATGGTCACGCAGACATTCTTTACCCCATTCATCGAAGCCTGCATTTTCTGTCCCACACCAGTGGGAACCCAGAGACTTAGTTCAGTTATGACTCTAGCCACCTGGAATTAACAGTGGCCCCATAGCTAAGACCCCAGGCTTACTCCCTTCAGATGCCAGTCACAAGTCCCAGGAACCCCCACCAGACATACACACGGCGCCTCCATCACCATCAGCCTTTCTGCAGGTTGAGCCTTGCTCCGTGACTAAGGACCAGGCGAAGGCAGCAGACTGCCCTGGTCTCACTCTGCACTATGCTATTTGCAGATTGGGTGGTGGAAGGCAAAGCCTGCCCGCTTATTTTCACCCCTATGAAGTGGGGCCAGCGGGGGCCAGGGAGATCATAGATGAAGTGCTTGCCACACAAGCATGCGGCTCTTCGTTCTCAGCACTGACTTAAACAGCCAGGTGTAATTTGAGAATCATTAATTGTATGTATGAAATGATATCTGTCTATCACTGCCATCTCCCTCCCCCAGTCATTGCTGCTATTACGATCTCTATAAACTGTCAGCACCATAGTCATCACCACCAACACCAGCATCACTGTCACTACCAGCATCATTACTATCTCCATCACCGCCATCGCTACCATCTCCATCCTATCACCACCATCATCACCATCATTACCACTATCATCACCATCATCCTCACCACCAACACCAGCATCACTGTCACTACCAGCATCATTACTATCTCCATCACCACCATCGCTACCATCTCCATCCTATCACCACCATCATCACCATCATTACCACTGTCACCACCACTATCATCACCACCATCACCACACTTCAGATGTCAACATGGCCAACATGATCACTATCTACCACCATCATTGCCCACTGATGCTACCATGTTATCGCCACATCTGTTATCCCCCCCCCCCCCATCCCCAGACCATCACCTCCTCAGCCACTATCATCTCAATGTCTTAAATCACCTCCCCATCACCTAACTTTGGCCATGGCCATGCAAGATCACAGTCATCACCACAACTAAGCTTCGGATGATGTAAGAGTTCTTTACAACCGTTAAACGTAGTCCTTCTTAACTATGCTTTCTGTTCTGAAAGGAAGTCCCGCTGGGGAAAGAAAGCTTCACTCCAGACATGAAGTCAAGTTTCCCATCATAGCTCATGAAAGTTTGCTACAGGCTGCCTGGAGGCAGCCTAAGGACCAGCTTGGGACCCTCTTGAGATGAAGATGTCACCTCCCTCCTTCTCCGAGTGTAGCAGAGACATTGAATGGCCTGTGCCGCCTTGATTCCTGAGCTCTGGAGCTCAAGCAGGGAGGATGGCAGTGTGTGGCGTCTGAGGGCTTGGCTGTGCCCACTCCTGGTAAATGAAGCCAGAGGGAGGCCTCTCGCTAGCAGGTTGAGAGGATCATCTTGGCTGGGAAAGGCAATTCTCCTCCCCGTGGGGGACTTGGGGCCCATCTGTAGCCTTTATTGATCCATTTTAACAGTTGAGCAGTCCCTGCGGGGGTCTGTTGATGACACGCAACATCAGACTTACTTGCTCTGGTAAACACTGCATCATCTTCCCCGAAGCTAAAGCTTCTCTAAGGGTGGGGACCATGGACTCCTGCCGGTCTTGTGCTGTGGAATTTGGCCCTCAACTCTCTCCCATTGCTCCACCTGGGGACCCATCCGAGTCTCTGATAATCTATTGCACCGGGTGGGGGCACTTTGTACCCTGTCCCTGGGCTTGGTCTAGGAGATGCCAGTCACACTTGATGGCTTATGTACCTTAGAGATTCCTTTTTACATGAACTCTGGTGTATTAGGAGCTTTTCTAGTCACAGTGACCAAATACCTGACAAGAAGCACCCAGAAGGAGAAGAGGTTTAGTTTGACCAGTTTGAAGGCACAGTCTTCACGGTGGGGAAGGTGCGGTGACAGGAGCACAAGGCAGCTGGTCAGGGAAGAGCTGGTGCTCAGCTTGGCTCTTCCTGTTCATTCAGTGAGAGATTTGGCACACTGCATGGTGTGGCTCACACTTAGGACACATTCCCACCCACCGGAAGTGCCCGCATAGAAATACTCAGAAGTGCGTCTCCTAGGTGCTGCTAAGTCCCACCAGGCTGACAGTCAAGACTGTGACACTCACCACATCATTGAACTGTCTCTGAAGGGGCTAGTTTCCTGCCAAGGAGGCTGCAGCTTTGCTCTGGCACCAAGGGGCTTGTCTGAGATTTTTCCATTGCAGTTCAGCACAGGCTCCATAGAGGCTCCCATCTGCCACTGGCACTTGAAGCCCTGCTGGAGCCCAAGGATTGCAAGGGTCTGGAGGCAAACTGCTTATCCTGCAGCCCTGGCCAGCAGTGAGCCTCTGCTCAGGCTTCAGGGGATGCTACCGTGGGTTCCTTGAGTGGAGGCTGGGGCCTTATGCCTGTTTCAGTCATAGTTGCACCAGGAAGAATGCCAGCTTATTCTTATTTGAAGGGGACACCTTAGCATGTCCTCAATCAGGATCCTGGGTCTTCAAGAGGTTGTACGCCATCTTTGATATACTCAGGTCTTGAAGACACACCATCTGCTCCAAATTTCTTGCTCCAATTCTATCACTATGAGGTCACTTGTATATGGAACAGCACATTGTCATAGGTCCCCATGCACAGAGTCAGGACTCTGCAACAGAGGTCCATTCAAGCTCCAGGGATGACAACGGGATCCCTTGTCTCTAAATGTCACGGAGGAGTAAAATGCATGCAAGACCCACAGCCAACTGCCCGGTGCATCATTGGGAGCCATTTCTTACCCTGATAAGTTTGCGATGATCCCTGGTCCCTGTCCAAGACCTCTCAACCTCCCTATGGGCAGGTGATCAGTGTGTGGAGATGTGTCATTGAATCTTCCAGTCAAACTATAAGAAGGACAGTGTGTGGGTTCATAAGTCCATTGGGTTCCCTATGAGACAGTTAGGCTCAGAGCCTTCATCATCTGCCCTCCCTGAGGCCCTGCTCTGAGGCCAAGACCCTAAAAGATCTGGACATTCCCCCCACCCCAGCCCCCTGGACAGCATACTGTCTAGGGAGCTGTGAGGCAGAAGATGATGTCACAGATACAGGGCTCTGCGAGAGGCATTTGCAAAGCTGGTTGTGATAATTCTTTGTCCCTACACTTCTTTGTAATGTGACCTTGCAGTTTCTGTAATCTTTATAAATTTTCTTTGTAAACATGCCAGACCCCCTCACAGGAAAGGGCATTGCAAGAAATAAAATCTGAAGGTCCATTTTCAAACATGCCTCTATCCAGCTTAGACCTAAATTCAGATAAACAGAAAACAGTTTGGACAGACTGATGCAGGCACACATGGCTATTCCCAGATTTTTGTGTGGGTTCTGGGGGCGGGCAGTTGAACACAGGTCCTCTTGCTTGGATAGCAAGCATTCTAATCCACTGAATCATCTCCTCAAACCCCTAGATTTTATGAAAACATTTCTAAAGTCTTCAGAGCAAGCAAAGTTGGTTGGAACCTGCTTAGTGATACACAGGATCATGAAAACATTACCTTTGGGGCTGTGTTCTCAGCTGGACTATAGAACTGTTCCCTGATTCTCCTGTCTATAAGATGAAGCTCTAGCCTTCCAGGATGCAGAAGGTATGAGCTTAGGGCCACTGGGAATTGTTGGCTAAAGGAGGAAGAATCGTCTCCCCTTGAATCTGGGTGGCCTTGTGATATGCTTTGACTGATGGAATGTAACATGAGTGAAACTGTCCTTGTTCCAAGGCCATTTCCATGTGATACCTTGGAAGAAAGGTGATCAAGGCCAGTGAGGCTCCAGACAAGGGGGAGACCAGCAGAATCAGTCAACTGGCCCTGAGGTTCCAACAATCACATCTGATTGTTGCTTAAAGTTGTGAAGCTTTGGAGTGGCCTGCTGTGAGGCCATGTTCCTGACTGGCAGCTCAGGAGACAGTTTAGAGCATGTTCCTAAGGAACAGAGACTCCTCTTTATTCAAAGGCTAGGGGCTATGGCTTTGTTTTGGTGTCCCAAGTCAGACAGTGTCCTGTGTATCTATCCACCTTGTATTGATTATCTGTTCATTATACATCATTATTTATGTATTATCTATTAATAATCTATTAGTATTAAATTTATGCATGTATCTATTCTGTCATCTATTAATCATCTATCAATATCCATTTATCTATGAGTCATCTACCATCTATCAACTAATCATCCATCTATCAATCAATCATCTATTCATCTATCATTATATAATAATCATCTGTCAATCAATCATTATTTACCTATCATAATAATAACCTGTATCATCTTAATAATAACCCATTATCTATCATCTCTTTGTCTATGTACGTATGTGTGTATGTATGTATATATGTATCTATCGTCTATCTATATCTCTACCAATACCATAGCTACTAGAAATGCATCCATCTTATAATAAGTCTTCATCAATATGTTGCTGGAACCCCAAATCTTATAAATTTAGTAGTAAAAGTGAATGAAAGTTTAATTTATTCCTGAATATGTGAACAAACCATCAAGAAATGGGGAACCATCAAGAAAGGGTTGAAGAACAAGTCAGGTCCAGGGCTTATAGCTCAGCAGGAGAGGCCTGGGTGCATTTGCAGCGTTGGTTGGAACCTGCTGAGTTGTACACAGGACAGTGAAACCTCTGGGGCTGTCTTCTCCCCTGGGATACAGAACCATTCCCCACTTCCTGTGTCTACAGCAGTGACCTTCCAGGATGCAGAAAGTCTGAGCTTAGGACCTCTGGGAACTGTTGGCTAAATCATTACCAAGAAGCCCTACCTTCCAGTAAGGCAGACTTACTAGAAGTTTCTCCACCCTGACACCAGCAAGATGGATCTCTGCAGTTATTTTTCACACCTGGGTTATTAATAAGGTGACCAAGTGACCCGGTCCACCATAATCCTAGGTAACTCCTCAAATATTAATACACTTAGAGGGCTCTCACAGCCATCTATAAAGCTGCTGAACAAAGCTGCAAGGCTCTTTATGGACAGAGGGATGGGGCCTGAGACCTGTCACTGGCCCCGGGAGGAGATGTGACAATCCTGAATCGGGGTCATTAATACATTTCTTTTTAGACCTGGATCCAGGAGCCCTCACCTAATGACTGTGTAGCAGGAGGCCATCTAATAAAGAACAGTGACATGTGACATAGATCTCCCCTTCTGTAAGAGTCAGTTCAAATGAGTCTGTCAATCACTTAGACAGGAAAAAGTCTCTCTGGAGAAGCTGCTTGCTCTTAAGACTTTAGAAATGGTTTTTTATAAAATCTAGGAGTTTGGGGAGATGGCTTAGTGTGTAAGAGTGCTTGGTATGCAAGCAACAAGCAACAGGACCTGTGTGCAACTGTCCCAGCCCCCAGCACCCACATAAGAAGCTGGGAATGGCCATGTGTGCCTGTAATCAGCTGGTCTAAACAAAATGTCAAGCTCAAGTTCAGTGAGAGACCTGCCTCAAAAAATGAGGTGGAAAGAGAGAAGGAGATATAACATCCTCTGTTGGCCTTCATATATGCCTACATACACCACATACACAAACAAACACATGTACACACACATATATACACACATATGCACATACATACATGCATATATATATACATACATATACGTGCACACACCATACATATACACATATTGAAACACACACATACATTTGCATACACACACTTACTACATGCACATTCAAACACACACATACATACATATACATATGCTTACACACACAATACAGAAATCACTTATGTGTTCATATGCTCTCTCTCCCCCCAATATACATACACTAAACAAACAAATAAATAAGTAAACATAAATACAAAGGGAAGAATAAGAAAGAAACGAGATAAAGCCTGTTTTCTGTGTGAGCCAGTCCAACGGCGCCTGGCTGCCACCCACTCCCACTCCTATAGGCCACTCTGCCTCACTCTGTAATAAGCTGCCTGTCTTGGCCTCTCCCCTGTCTGTCTCCTCTGAATTCTTTCACCAGAGCTCATGAGGACCGGGGGGCCGAGGGGAGTCCAGGCTGAGATCCTGGTAACAGTGAGGGCACAGGAGACACCCCACTGGTGACTGCTGGGTTTGATTTCTTCAGAGGCAGCCGGAGACTTGGGGGCTCCGTTCTGAGTTTGCTTTTCCCTGGGAGAGGGGCCAGTGTCTTCTGTCACTTCCACTGTGTCCGCTGCCTTAGTGTCTCTGCACTAATTTTTTATCTTGTTTTATCTCACCTGATTGAGTGCTTTGCCTGCATGCAGGTGTGTGCTGGGTGTGGCCTGGAGCATGCAGAGTCAGAAGAGGGCGGTGGATGCCCTGGAACGGAGTTACAGATAGCTGTGAGCCACAACTGTGGGCGCTGGAAATCAGGGCCATGTCCTCGGCACGAGCAACAAGTGCTCTGAGCTGCTGAGCCGTCTTTCTAGCCGCACTTTCTCTCTATTTTAAAACAAATTAGGAAGTGTAAATCTGTAAAAGATGCTGGATTTACTTAGACTTTGGCACAATGGGAAAATATATTTAGCTTCTCTCAGCTTTTTTATACCAGTGACAACTTTATACAGAAGACTGAACGGAAGCCAGGAGGCAGGACGCGTTGATTCACCTGTGAGGCGAGCCGGCAGAGCTGCATGCAGTCTCTGGCTTGACAGATGCCTCTTCTGGCTGCACCATGAGACTTCCAGGAAGTTTTAACACTTCTGGATGCATTTCTCATGGCTTCAAGGAGGGGCACATGTTTCTATCCTTAGACCGTCCCTTCTCCCACTAGGGCTTTAGTGCAGGGTCCCCGTGGTGCCGGGAAGTCAGGCTTCTGCAAAGATGCCATTCTGTCCTCTGGGCGGAGCGAGCACTCAGCCCCTACCCCATCCTCATGAAACCCTGTGTCTGATGGGTCAGAGGACAAGGACAGTGAAGCAGCTGGCCACCCCCTCAATGGAAATGGCTGTTGTAAGAAATAAAATCTGATGGTTCATTTTCAAAAATGCCTCGATCCAGCTTAGATCCAAATATAGATACACAGAAAACATCAGAATCCAGAAGAGTCCATCAATCCAGCTATCCACCACCAGACTCTGCTAAGTTACACACACACACACACACACACACAAACACACAAGGTAGAAGAGTCAAGCTTGCCTAAGGACCTGCAGGTGTGGCCACACACATGCTCGGTGAGCTTTCAAACGAACAAAGCTAGAGATGAACTGACCCATGCCTGTGTTGAGAAAAACAACAACGACAAAACAGGTAACTTATCAGAGGGAAAGAGCTCCGGGGTGGTGGGTGAGACTGGCCCCCTGGTTACCCAGCCAACGAGGAAAGGAAGGGGGCTCAAGGGGAGGCTATAACTGCTGTTCTCTGCGCCCCAGCAAGCCGCTGCCACTCTTCCTCTGCACTGTTCGAGCTAGCAGGCTCCACACCCATCTTAGTGTGTGTGTGTGTGCATATGTGTATTCTGAAGGTATGAGTTTCTACCCATTCTTGGTTGATGTGTGACTCTGGGTGTGTGGAGCCATGGCTGTAAGCGTCTGTTGGTATCTGAGCCTCAGTGTGGCTCTGGCTTTTCATACTGTGATAAAACAACTGAGTTAGGTCCTCTCAACAAAGGGAAAGGTTTGTGTTGGCTCCTGGGTCCAGCCTGTGGTTACACGCGGGCACTGCGGGCCTCTGGCAGCACGCTGGGTGTGGCAGAAGAGTTCCCGCCCACTTCATAGTGTCTGGGAAGTAAGACTAGGAACAAAACGGCTGAGATGCCAGCATCCTTTCCAAGGTGTGCTCAGACACACGTCCTTTCCCCAGAATTTCCAAAGGTTCCACCTGTGCTCCTGTCTCGCTCCTGTAGTGCTCCAGGCATGAGACACAGCTGTTGGCCCTCAGGTGTGTAGCTTCCCAGGCACAGCACTGTCTGTGGCTGTCTTGGTGTGTGGTGGGTGCCTATGTAGGGGTGTGTGTACACATGTGTGTGCCTGTTGTCGCATGCACATGAGTTAGTATGTGGAGCGTGGTTGTGTCTCTGTGTGTGGACATAGCAGTCAGCTGAACTTTGTACGTGAGGTGACGTAGCCACAGGGCTGAGGACATCTTAAAGACACAATCGTGTCTTCCCCTTGGGCTCTGAGACTATTGAGACAACAGACCCCAGGAGACAGAAATGTACCCTGGAACCTTATGCTGGGAGGAGGAGGCTGGAGCCTGGAGCCACACCGAGCGTGGGAGATTCCACACACTTCTGGTAGCTTTCCCGAGTGCCTGGCAGAGGCTGGAGCCGAGGCGATGGTGATGGGCAGAGCCGCACCCTGGCCGGGAGAGCCTAGCAACACACACCTCTTGCCTTCTGTTTCAGCCTCAATGTCGTGACCAGAAGACAGACTGGGGGTGACGGTGCGGCAGAAACTACGATTGTTCCTCTTCTCGATGTGGCCACACTGAGCAAACCTCCATCTCTGTTCTTCGTTCCTGTCTCCTAGGTGGAGGGTGGGTGGCTGACCCAGCCTGCTAGGCTGTCAGGACCCAGCAGCTCTGCCAACAACAGTATCTGTCTGCAGTGATGTCCCCGAGTAACAGTGTGTGTGCTGTGAGGGAGTGCCAAGTGTGAGCACAAGTGAGACCCTACCCACAGGGGAATCCTCACCCCAAGCCTTTCCCCCCCAGAGCCTCTGCCTGGAAGAATATGATTGCTGCAATCGGAGCAGCCCACAGCCCAGGCCGCATCAGCCACAGCCTCTGCTCTCACAGACACTGAGGTGTAGTCACATGTCCCCACATCACACACTTCCTGCTGCCCGGGATCCCAGCCGAGGGAGGGACTTCACACCAAAGCTTAGTGGAGGCCACATGACCCGTTTACTACCGTTTCCTCCTGCCTTCCTGGGATCAGAGAGCTGGGCCACAGGGCTGAGCCACAAAGCCTCCTGTCTTCATGGAGAAGACTCTCTCTCTTCCCCGTGGCTCTGGTCCCTCTTCTCCCTGTGGGCTCTTCTCTTGAGACCTGCCCACACTGTCTGCCTCTGGTGGGGCCTGAGTTCTCAGCAATCATCATGCAGTGTGTGCCTGTCCCTGTTTATGCGTTAACGACTCTAATGAACTCCTCACTCCTGACAATTCACCTCAGTGTCTCTCTGAAGCCTCATCTGTCTCTTTCTCTCCTTCTTTCTCCCGTGCTCTTGATGACAGTTTGAGAAACTTCTGTCTCACCCTTGCACCTGATTCGGCACATCCTGGTCATGCTGAATCACCGTCTCCCTTCACTGTGAACATAGTCTGAGATTTTCTCCTCATTCTCTGTGTGTGTGTGTGTGAACACCACTGAAGCCAGAGGTCCAAGATGACTGCATCTTCTAGTGGCTACATCCTGCTCCACTCTGTGTAGGTGCTTCTCAGCAGGGAGGGCCACCCTAGGCCTGAGGACCCCTTTGGTGGCTTCATTTTTAGTTTAGCGTTCTGCGTGTCCTCGTGCATCTGGGAAGACATCCCACAGGTGGAGTGCAGCCTTGTTTGTCCTTTGTCGTGACTAAGGAGCCGCCGAGCTCATCATGCCGACTCTCGTCTTATTAAGGACGATGTTTCTTTTGATTTAAGCGTATTTTTACCTCGCTAAGTGCCGTTAAGGAGGGTGACGGCGAGAGAAAGCCTATTCAAAGCCGCAGTATATTCAATTTCTTTTCATAAATTGTCTAGATTGCATTTTAAAGGAGTGGAAATTGAATCGAGTCTTTTTTAAATTGCCGAAGCCAATTAGCTGAGAAAGTGTTTAATTACGGGAGAAAGACTATGTGCAGGCGAGTGGCGCCTTTCTGCTGCGGCCCTGACCAGCTCTCTCGGCCTCCGCTTCCTTGCTCTCCTCTGTGAGCCTCTCTTTACACCTCGGATCCAAGCTTGTGCCATTTCCCAGGTGAGCATGGGGCTGGATGCTGCTGAAGGGGTGCTGTCGTCTAGGCCTGGGCAGATTGGCTCTCTTCCACAAGCTCCTCAGGCCAGAGAGCCTCTTGGAATGATGAGGGAGTGTTAGGCACCGTGGAGGCCTTCCCATGTTCAGATTTTGCTCGTAGTTGTGGATGTGGCCAACTAGAGCTGAGGGGCTTGAATTGCAGGAGCCACTGAAAAAGCTTTATTGACAGGGCTTCAATGAGACCTGAGAGTTAGGAAGTTCATCTCTCCGGGGAGGAAAGTTCTCTGTTGGGTAGTTGCCTGGATGGAAAACTGTGTAAACCCTGATGCCTCTGGGCCCCACTCCTCCGGCAGACTCCACCCACATCTCAGCAATCTCAAAGCAGGAGGGCTGCCCAAACACTCTGACCATATCTGGTAGCTCCCCTGAATAGGGCTTGATTGCCACACAGAAGCCATACCCTCTCATTTGCATACCAACCACCTAGCAGCTTCTAAAAGACACTATCAGCATCCACAAAGTCTAAAACACACCTGGTCCTTCCAGAGAAGGATCGATGGTCATTGTTTTAATGCATCAGACATGAGAAATGGCCTTCTTCAGATTTCACTTACTCCTAGACAACACTAACCCTAATCCTAACCCTAAGCCCAAATCATAACCCTAAACCCTAACCTAACCCTAAATGCCAACCTTAACCCTAAACCCTACCATAACCCTAAAACCTAACCCTAACCCTAACCTTAACCCTAACCCTAACTCTAATCTTAACTGTAACCCTAACCCTAAACTCTAATAATAACCCTAAAACCTAACTCTAACCCTAGAGGCTAAACTTTAACCCTAAACCTTAACCCTAACCTTAAATCTTAACCCTAACCCCAACCATAAACCATTTCCCTAATCCTAGCCTTAAACCTTAAATCTTAACCCCAAAACCTAACCATAAACCCTAACCCTAAACCCTAACACTAGACCCTAACCCTAACCTTAAACCCTAACTGTAAACCCTAGCCATAACCCTAAACCTTAAACCATAACCATAACCCTAAAACCTAAACTTTAACCTGAAACAGTGAACCCTAACCCTAATCTTCAACCTTAACCATAACCCTAATCCTAACCCTAAACCCTAACCTTAACCACAAACCATAAACCATAAACTCTAACCCTAACAGTAAACCCTAAATCCTAACCCTAATCTTAAACCCTAACCCTAAGCCCTAAACCCTAACCCTAAACCTAATCCTAACCCCTATCCCCTAAACCCTAACCCTAACCTAAACCCTAACCCTACACCCTCACCCTCAGCCTGAGTTAGCTGTTTTCTCCTTTGGAAAAATGGATGGATGGTAAATTCAGCCCTGTGTGGGGCTATATATGTGCATGGCTGTCACTCATTAAAATCCTGGCTCATTCCAAGAGAGAAAAAGGAATTCTGGGTGGGCGGGGACCAACCGGATTGACCATCAGCCATCTGCCTGCCACAGAGCTACCCAAGCTAACTTCTGCCACCTTCCTCTGAAGAGGAGGGTTCCATATATCTTCATTTTAAAAATTTAAAGATGTGTGTGACTGTGTGTGAGAGTGCATGTGTGTGTGTTTTCATGTGTTTGTGCCCATGCCTGTGTGAGTATGTGTGTGCATACAGGTGTGTGTGTGTGTGTGTGCATGTGGGTTTGTGTATGCACACATGTGCTGTGGTGTGTGTGTATGAATGTTGGAAGACAAACGTAGGCATCAGCCCTCACCTTGTCTGGAGCAGGGTCTCTTGCTATGTGCTTCTGTATGTGCTGTGGATGTGAACTTCTGGATCGCAGACATGCATTTTCACACCTGGCTTTTCTGTGGGTTCTGGGGATCCGCCCTTGGTCCTCATCGCCGTGCAGCATGAGCTTCACTCACTGAGCCACCCCCTTACTTGTCTTTGCTTCCGAATGAAGAGCTGTGGTTTCAGCCAGGCCCACACAGCTGGGGGGCCTGTGTCCCGAAGGCAGGGGAGTCCAGCCTGAAGGAAGGGGCTGTCAGCGTCTAAGGCTGTGAGAACTCTGTTTCTGCTTCCGTGTTCCGCCGGGGCAGTGAGGGGTAATATTTAGACAGCGTGGTAGCACTTATGTTCTAAGTGTGGACATAAACTTCTTGTTTTCCCCAGAAGAGAAATCGATGATAGAGCAGAGTGATGCTCACTGCCTTAGATCTGGCTGAGAGGCTCTTGACTCTGGTCCAGGTTGCAGACAGAGAAGACGGCAGGGAAGATGGCTCAGCGGTTAAGTGTTGCTGTGTCGGGGAGAGGGTGTGACTCACAGTGACTCATGATGGCTGGCTGGGATGAATCTGGGCTTTTCCTAAGGGCCACTTGCTCTGAGGGTGACACCTGCAAGGGGCCTTGGAGGCTCCCCCTCAGACTCTCAGCCTGCCCAGCAGACATCCATCTTGTTTTCATTACAAGCCGTAGCAGTTTGGTCACTGGGCCTCATATTTAAAACTGCTCAGGCACAGCCAGTCTCTCTCTGTTTAGTGTGCCCGAGGATTGCTGCCTGGGAATGGGGCATTGGGGAGGGTGTGGCAGTGTCCCCCTTTTCAACAGTGGCTGAATGACTTTTGGGCCCAGGTCTGGCAGGGAGCAGTGGCTGCTGCTAAGATGTCTGCTTGGAAGGAATGGGGTGTTTCCACTTTAAGTCCAAGCCTTGGAGGGATCATGTTGGGGGGGGGGCAATGAGAAGGATCCTAGAAAGGTGAGACCAGCAGTGTTTCTAGCTGACATCATCACTCAGTTTTGCAAATATTAGCTTTGGTTTAACTGTCTGCCTCTAGGGCTCTGCTTTTCCAAATGTTGTGATGATGCTGAAGAAAAGGGTGGTGAGGGTGGCCTTCACAGCCATCTCAGAGCTGGGATATGAAATGAAGAAAATGCAGCTCTGATTTGATATTTTCTGGAATCATCCATAGCTGGATTCTGCCCATTGTATCCGGGATTCTACTGTAAGGACCAAGTTGCTAGGGAAATCTGCAGATGGCATCCAAATCTAATAGATGGCTAGATGGTGTGGATGGATCTACTGATGGATGCGTGGACAGACGAAGGGGAAGTATGGGTGGATGAAGAGATGGAAGATAGACAGGGGAAGTGTAGACGGAGGAAAAAGGATGAATGGGTAGACTTCCTGTCTTGGCACTTGGGACTATGCTAATCGTCTTAACCTCATACTCAGGCTCTGGATGAGAACGTGGGCATGGCCCTTACCTGTCCTTTCATTTATTTAGGCTCCAAGACGATTCATGATGGTCTGGGAGGAGACTCAGCTATCAAGCTGGCCTCTGTCTGGGAAAGGGTAGGTGCCATTGTCCTGTAGGCCCCTGGGGGCTCTGGGAGAGCAGAGGGCTGTGAGTGAGGCTCCTCAGCTTCTCTTAAATCGCCCACGCTGGACCCGATAATCCTGACATTTGCAGGAGACTGTGCCATACTGTGATGCCTAAGTGCTCATCACTGCCAAGAGAGGTCTCCTGGAAGGGTCGGTGGCCCAGGTGGCATTTGGTGGTGGCTGGAGTGGGGCAAGTTAAATGTTAAAGTGTTTTTGTTAGATCGTTGCTCTAATTATGCCTGTGCCATCCTGCTCTCTCTCTCTCTCTCTGTGTGTGTGTGTGTGCGCGTGTGTGTGTGCGTGTGTGCGTAGGCTGGCTGAGAGGGCTCCCATGGTTCAGAGGATGTTTTCTTCTCATAGACTTTGGTACTAGTTGCACAGCATCCAGGAGAAGCAGCCTGGCTCCTTGGGGTGGGATTAGAGAGAGCAGACCTGTAAAGACAGAGAGGGAGCAGCCTGTAGACCGAGAACACTGGGAGTATTCTGGGGCTTAGTGGGAACTGAAGTGTAAACGCTCTGGTAACTATTCCAGACGACCCAGGGTGATCTCAGCTCAAGGCCCTATCATCAAACATCCACAAAGACCTTGCATCCAGTGGCAGCTGCTCACAAGCACAAGGGTGAGTGCATGGATAGAGAGCATGTTCAGCTCCCGCTCTTGGCATTGGCTGCTCAGACTGACCCTCAGAAGGAAGAATTCTCCCCAAGACTTGCTGTGCACAGGAGGGCCAACAGGAGCAGAGAAGCTCCTAGAATTGGTCCCTGTCTCTCAGCAAGCAGGAGAACTGCTAGCAAGCAGCCTTGCTCGCCTGCCTGTACCTTTGGGTAATTACCCTCTTTGGATGGTTTTGTACCACTTTCTAATTCCCTCAGCGCCTCCACCATCTTCTGCTTTGAAACCTTCCTGTCTGGTTAGGTCTTTTTTTCCTAGGCAGGTTGTAATTATTTCCAGAAGTCTGAATCTGTCATGCCTCCACACACATTTGCTTCCACATTTGTATGTGTTTGTGTGTGAATCCATGTATGTACTAGCATGGAGGTCAGAGGTCAGTGTTAGATCTTTTACCCAGTCACTTCTCCACCTTATCTTTGGAGACAGTGTCTCTCACTGAACCCAGAGCTCATCGATTTGGCCAGGTCGGCTGGCCACCAAACCCCTGGGTCCCTTCTCAGGACTGGGGATGCAGGTATGCACCCTTCTGCTCCTGGCTTTTGACATGGGCAGTGGAGACTTGAACTCAGATCTTCATGATTGCTGTTTTTGGACAGCTCTCTGCTTCCACACTTTCCCCCTCTTTTCTTTTAGGTTCCACAGAGTCCCGCACAATGTGGACATGGTGATCTAAAGCGTGTAGTTCAGTGGTGCCCCGCACAGTGTCAGTGTTGTTGCTCTCCAGTTCCACAGCACCATTCTCGAGGGAACCTGCACCCTCCTGGCAATCCCTTTTCTCCCTCCCACTCTTACTTCCTGGTAGTGGCCCTCTGCCTCCCGACTCTATTCTGGATGTATATATATTTTTGACTGAAATGTGATGTCTTGTACCTGGCTGTAGCAGGTCTCTAAACTCCCCGCTGTTTATGGCTTAATAATGCTTCTTACCCTTGCTTGTTCATTTGTCACGTTTGGAGACGGGCGCATGTCTCCTTTTCACCATACTGTTATGAAACGAACAAACAAACACACATTTAAAACACCCAGGTTTCCATTTAAAACAAGATTTGCTTTAAGAGCTCGGGTGCTTGCATGAGTGTGTGCACAGTGCTTAGTGCCCCGGAGCCCGAGAGCGTGTCGCAGCCCCGGCTCTCTCAGGCATCCCCTCGTTCACCTGCATCTCACCTGAACCGATGCCAGGCCTCTCCCTGCACTCCTGGGGCTCTGCCCGGGCAACCCACACTGTATGCAGTGTTAGCACCATCTCCATCCCCAGCCTTGCAGACTTCACTGGGTTGAGCTCACCTGTATGGAGCCTGGGCAGAGCCTGATGGTCTGCATCACATGTCCTCTCTGTGCTCCTCAGAGAGCACCGGGACTTTCCTGCCCAGACAGGTAAAGGTGGCTTTGTAAGTTGGCACTGTGCCTGCCTGCCCCTCCCAAAGCCTAGTCCTACCCTAGGCTTTGGCTGAGTCTTCTCTGGGTTTCAAGAGGAGAAGGAAGTAAATTTAGGGGTATGGCCTTCAGGTCAAGATCCTCCCTGGTCCCAAACCCATGGCTGAGAGGTACTAGCAAGAAGGGTCTTGGCAGCAGCACTGGGAGAGGTCCCTGGGGACTGGGCAGTGTCTGACTGTGTGGGGCAGGTACCTACCAGAGAAGAAACAGACACCACAAGCCACAGTAGGGGCCCCATGTGCAAGTCCTAGGCCACACTGCTGTCCAGGGATGGAGGCTGCTGGCCCAGGAGCCCTGGGCTGGCTCTGAGCTGCCCTCTAGCCTACTGCTGGCAGCTGCTAGGGGCACTGGATAAAAGAGATAAGGGAGCTAACTGGACCCCATTCTCCCGGACATGTGGGAATAAGATGACTTTGGGTCTAATGGGGTACTCTCCCTCAGTGCACCATCTCCATTGTTCCTACAGTGTATCAGTGTGCTTGGCTGGTCTGATATAGCCTGCTTCCTGCCAGGGAAGCCTTGAGCCACCCCTGAAGGAGGGTGAGTGTTGGCCTGGGGATGGGGAGACAGGTTTGAGGTGTAAGAGTGATTGCTAAAGGATTTGCCTGAAGACTTTGGGGTCTCCCTGGAGAGCAAGTGGGCAGGCAGTGGCGTCCCTGCAGCTGCTGTAGCTACTGGCTCATCTTCACACTGTCTGGGTGGTCACCTCTCTCCTGGCCAGGGACACAGGCTGCCACAGATGACCAGAATGAGGAGCAGGTGGCTGACCCTTCCTGCTCTACAGTCCTCTGAGGATGGCACGCCTCCTTCCTCTTTTCACCTCTACGGTCCCTCCCACATCCTCCTCCTGCTTTTTCAGTGTGATTGGCTGTGTTGATCAAATAAGCTAGCTGCAGGACCCTGGAACGCGCTCTCAAGTTCCCACTGATTCTGGCTGAGTTTCTGGCTTATGCTATTTCTTTAATCCTATTGTTTCTTTAAGCCTTCCCCAGCTTTACTCCACCCCATTCTCATACCCGTTAATTCTTTTTTTTTTTTTTTTAAAGACAAGGTCTCACTGTATAGCCCTGGCTGGCTTTCAACTCACTACGTAGACCAGGCTGACCTTGAGTTCAAGATGTTTTCTTACTCTTGTGTGCTGAAATTGAAGGTGTGTGCCATTATGCCCTGCATCCCTGGTTCTTAAGGATTTTGTCTTCTGGACTCTAGGACACTTTTCTTTCTCCCCTTTTCCTGACTTCTCTATCCACACACACGTGTGTGGGGGAGCAGTAGTGTGAACATGTACGTGTTCAAGTGGAAGCCACAAGTAAAGGTGGTGTGTTGTTTCTCAGGGTTCACCCACTTTGGGTTTTTACTGTTGGTTTGAGGCAGTGTCTCTCACTTGGTCTGGAGCTTGCCATGCAGGCTAGGCTGGCCGGCCGTGTGGATTCCAGGACACACCAGGCAGCTTGGGCAGCTCCACCTGGCTCCAGCTTCCCCTGTCACCCTGGCTGCTCTGGGTTTATCCCTCTGCACGTTAGTCCTGGGCTCAGTTGGTTTGCTAGGACTCCCATGCCAGGATCATTACTTCTGGCCGGTCTGTGTGTAAGGCTTGGCTTTGCTCTGCCCTTTCCTGGTATCTGCTGATGTGAAACACCAGTCTGACCCCCACTGGAGAGCTTGGGTGCCAAGGAGGACAGTGTCCACCCTCTTTCTGCCGTGGTGACCAGATACCTTAGAGTCTTTCTGAGAGTCCAGGAAGATGGAGGCATGCACTTTCCAAGGAACAGAGGTGTTCCTTGTGTCTGTGCGTGTGCATGTCATGACTACATGCACACATGTACACACACCCATCCATCTATCCATCCAGGTGTGCTAGTGATACATTTCTGCAGACAAGAACATATATGCATGTGTATGTGCATGCCATGGTCACATTTATGTGTATACCTGTGACATGCATGCTTGATCTTAAACAGACATAAATGCATGCATACTTTTATACACATGTGTACACACATATATGTACTTGTGCACAGATGTGTGTGCGTCTGTGTGTGTACAGATGGCACACTGTCATAAAGGCCAGCCTGGGAAGGCATCTTTTGGGGTCCCGTCTCCAGTCCTGCCCTGCCCGGTGCCCTGAGCTCGAAGGCGGAGCCCTCCTCGTGTCTCTGGCAGCTCAGCTCCTGGTGACGGATTCTTTCCCACAGATGTGATGAGTTACATCCCGTTCTGCTTTAATTAGGTTCCATAAAGCATCCCCTGCTGTGAGTTCTGGTTCAGTAATTACTGTACCTTTCAGGTTCAAAGAAACCTACATCTTTCCTTTTCGTAATTTAACAGAACATTTCACGCTGTCAGGGCTAAACGCCTTCCAGAGCCCCCAGTCGCTCGCTCTGGACAGCCCAGCGCTGCTGTCCTCACTTCCAGGAAAGGCTGACTTTCCTTTCTGAGAGACTGTTGGGTACGCTGTGGGTCTTGCTCTCCCACGTGTGGCACAGAGGTCTCAGTGAAACTGGCTGTTGAAAACTTCCACTGTGCCCCTGCCAGAGCCAGGAGAGAGGCCCTGTGTTCTCCAGACACGACACGACCACCCCACCTGCCTCCCATTCAACAGTTGGCCACTTTCTTGTGCGGGATGTTGTCTTCCAAGCTGGGAGCTGATGGGGCTGTGTACACCCTTGGGATGACGTGTCCTGGCTTGCTCACACTTAGGTGTGTTTCTTAGATGCCTCCCCGATACCTCTTGAGGCCACTGCTGTCCTGGACCAATGAAGAGTCTCAGGGAATTCCTCTGTTCCGACCAGCCCTCCCATCAGCAAGACACACTTTTGAGGCTGTAGACAGAACATGATACCATCTACTTCAAGCTGCCCAGGGCCCTGTGGCTAAGGAGAGGAAAGTCCGGTGATGCTCACCACTTCTAAGCCCACTCACCACCCTTCCTCTGCCCAAGGTGCCTGCTGCCCCTCTGCCTGGGCTCTGTGGGGGAAATGTGTTCCTGATGCTGGGCTGCCTGGCACACAGCCCTGCCCATGGAAAGACCCTGTCATAGGCATCTCTCTTCACCATGGGGAAGTCCAGCCCACGGGGCCGGCTATGACCTAATGGCTTCTGATGTTTGGACGAGAGCCAGCACCTTCCCCTCTTCCTCTGTTCTTCCTTCAGATGCTTCTGTTTACAACACACCAGCCCCTGGCTTACCCACATTAGGAGAGTCTGCATTAGGAGGCCCTGGGCCATGCCTTTAAAAGCAATGGTCTGTTTCTCCCTCACACACTTAGCCAGCTTTTTGTCTTGCTTTGGGTTGATTTGGAACCCAGCCAGGAGAGTGTTTGAACCCCAGTAAAGTCCTCTGCGTAGTTTCCCTCTTCTATAACAAGCAAGCCAGGCTCCGTGTCAGACTACACCTGGACTCCTCTTTCTCCAGAGGACCTGCCTGGCCACAGTCCACTCTTTCTCCAGAGGACCTGCCTGGCCACAGTCCACTCTTTCTCCAGAGGACCTGCCTTGCCACAGTTCACACTGTAGGTTCTGCCTGTTGTTTCTGTTGTATCACTTTGCCCAGAAACTTGCATCGTGAATGCTATCCTGCTTCCCCTGCTCCAAGGCCACAAGCTCCGAAGTGTCTGCAGCATTCAGTGGGCACCAGTGTCTGGTTGGTACCCAGACACCAGGAAGCTCTGAGAGAGGTGAAGAATAAAACTGCGGCTTCATTTGCCTGCTCCAAAGGATAGCCACGGCAGAGAAAGGTGGGGCGTCCAGGAACCCACTCTGTTCTTGGGCTTTAGTTGTCTCATCTCTCAAATGAGATCTTGATTACTGGGGAGCTAGCACAGAAGTTGCTGGGTGTGCCTGGTGTGCCCTGGGACCTTCCAGGGTAGCGACGTTGTCCGTGCCCATGTTGGTTCCAGACATTGGTGACAAAGACTGAAGGCATCCTAGCCTAAGTGCTGCCCCCACCCTGGAGGTGAGGGCAAGATGGAAAACCCCAGACTGACATCCAGTTATTGTAGCTTTGGATTATAAAGCCCAGCACCAGCCTAACTTCCAGGAGGTAGATGAGGTGAACTCAGGAGACTAGATCGATCGATGCAAAATCGAAAGTGTTTATTATAACCATCGCGCAATGGGGTCACCCCTGCAGGTCAGCAAAGAGTGGCACTGAGAGACAAAGGCCTTGGGTTTTTAAAGGACAAGGAGCGGGAATTTTCAGGGGTTGCAGCCCTGGAAAATCAGGATTGGATGAGGAAGCTATAAAGTAAGATAATTGGTTAGTCTAATAGTCCTGCTAGAAGTGTGGATGTGGCTGCAAGTAAAGGTGGGGGTGGGGGGTGATTAGCTCATCCTTGAAGATCGGGGCTTCAGGCTTTTGGCTGGAGGTCAGGGGATACTCAGAAGGAGGATTGAGACCATCTGGGTTGGTTGCTAAGAAACACTATCTCGCAGACAAAGGTCTGGTCATACTTGCTGAGCGAAGGTCATTGCTTGCTTGCTTTTTTATCTCTGTCCTCACAGATGGCCAGGGTCACATTCCTCCATTCTCTGGAAAAGTACTAAGAGGGTTTAGCTTAACCTGGGCCTAAAACTCAAAAATATAGGTTTTAGAAGACATACAGGTTACAAAGTTAGTCTGACCCTTTTAGGATAACGACAGAGTGGGTGTCCTGCCCCAGGGAACATTCTACAATGTTCCGGCAGTTCCTTGGCCCATAATGTGGCTCCTCCCACTACCTCAAATAGGAGGGGAATTCTGCCTGTTACCTTAGGGTCCAGCAGGGACTTACAGGGGGTATGAGTGCATGGGCCCAGGGGCATGCTGGCTAAGGTGGGGAAGCTGGCCTCCTCTGTGGGCCCCAACCCTGCTAGGACTGAGGCACAGGGTGAGACTGTCTAGCAACCCTGATCTTTTCACTTCTTCCATGTCTCCTCTCCTCCATTTCCCAAACACCACCGGAACAGCTACCAAACACTGTGTGTTGGATCTTGATGCCAGTGTTGAAAAGGACAGAAGACACACATGTCCCAGCACATGCTGGCAGCTGCCAGTGCCACTGTGTGAGGGTGGGGACCTAGGATCCCGGGGGAGGAGTCCTGAGCTCATCTCAAGAGGCGGACATTGAAGAGAGGTGCCTGGAGCAGCCTTATGTGCTTCCAGCCCAGTGTCCCTGCATCTGTTGTTGATGCCAGGACCATTCTCTGCCTGGGTGCCCGCACAGCTCCAGCCTGAACCTCTGTGGAGCATTTGTGATCAAGTTTTCCTGATCACTGTTCTTGCTCTGGTATCTACCTGAGACCCACACAGCCAAGAATCCTTTTCTGTTTCCCCAACTGGAATGTGAGCTTTTTGAAGGCAGATGTTGGATTACTTTCTTCACGCCCAGAATAAATTCTGACCCTGAACACATGGCACGAGCTGATTAGGCCAGGGAGCCTGTGTTGGAAACAAGCAAAAGAAACTTATTCTAAGTACTACCATTGCGTTTCAGACTCTATTTAATCAGGGAGAAACTAAGTTCAAGGCCCCAGGCCCTAGGGGAGCTGGGGACTTCTCAATAAATGAACAGCTTCTGTTGTAAGGAAACAGTTGTCTGAGTCCAGACATCTCAAGCACAACTTCTCCATCTTGCTGGCAGGATCAAACAAAGTTCATGTTTCCAGGCCCAGAACCTACTCCTCTCCTGATTGATGAAAACGCCCCTGCTTAACCATTTATGCCAAAATATGATTAGGCAATGCTACAGCCCACCCCGCTCCCCCTCACTTTATGATTTCATCCTTTAAATTTTCTGTACAAGGTCCCTTAAGCATCAGCTCTCGGATCTGTTCTGTGGCCCTAAGTGATCAGTAGCAGCTTAATCACAATGAACTTTTGTCAGCTGCACTGACGTCGTGTTTGAGTTATGTTGGATTTAAGTGGGATTTTCTCTATGGGGTTTGGATGAGAACAGCCTCCCAAGGCTTATACATTTGAATACTTGGTCTTCTGTTGGTGGAATTGTTTGGGAAAGATTAGGAGGTGTGGCCTTGCTGGAGGAGCCATGTCACTGGGAGTGGGCTTGGAGGTTTCAAGAGACTTTGCCATTCCTAGTGTGCCTTGATTCTTGCAGCTTTTGGATCTAGATGTGAGATCCTAGCTGTTCCTGCTACCATGCTTTCCTCTACCACCACGGACTCCAGCCCTCTGAAACCATAAGCCCAATTAGATGCTTTCTTTTTGTGGATCAGAATATGAGCTCTTAGCTACTGCATCACACCACATCTTCCTGCTGCCATGCTCTCCGCCATGATGGTGATGGGCTCCTATCCCTCTGCAAATGCAAGCCCTAAGTAGTTGCCATGGTGTCTTGTCACAGAAATAAAGTATCTAAGGCATTCAGGGAGCATGTGCTGCATGACACTATTCCATGTCTGTTACTCCAGATAGGGAACTGACAACAGTTCCTTGGACAAAGTAAGGACACCACCAAACTTCATCTTGGTGAACAAATGACTTTTATTGGTGCTGCTTACAGGAATATGGGTGAGTGGTGACTTATGAGAGCAGAAATGACGCAAAGACAGCTGCATCACCAAAAGCCATGCCAGCATGGCTGAGAGCTCACAAGGACTGGATCCCCAGGTCACACTGCACAGCCTGACGGCAGCTCAAACAAGCTAGAGAGTGTCCTTCCAGGTGGCTCAGCTCAGAAAGTCTCCTAGCAGTATTTACCATTTACACATGGGAGTGGGAAGAGCCTGGTGAATCTGGTCAGTTTCAGGGACTTCCTGAATCTATTTTGGTTGTGTATTTCCTGGAGTTTCCCTCCAAGGCAGAAGGTTTTGTCTTGGAGAAGATTGCTGCACAGCCGCAGACAGGGCCAGGGCCTGTTCACCTGGGGCTGTAATGCAGAGGGCCCTGGGACGCCAGCCACACACCTGCTGTATTAGCAGCGCTCCTTGGTGATGTGACGGAAAGCCAGGCAAAGACAATTTAAGAAGGGCAAATTAACTGATTTATTTGAAAATTTAAATTTTATCTTATGTGTACGGGTGTTTTGCTGGCATGTATGTCTGTGCACCATGTGCATGCCCAGTACTTGCAGACACAAGAAGAGGGCACTGAATTTCTTAGAACTGGTGCAATAGGCTGCTATGTGTTGTCATATGGGTGTAGGGATTGAACCCAGAGACTCTGTAAAAGTAGCCAGTGCTCTTAACCATGGAACCATCTCTCTAGTCCTAGAGATGTTTATGGTGACTCACAGTTTCAAGGTTTACTCCATCACGGTACAGAAGTCATTGCAACAGGATAGTGAGACAGCTGGCCAGGAAGCCTTTGACAGGGGGAGGGGGAGGAAGGGAGGGAGGGAGGAAGAAAGAGGAGATACGGGATACGTATTTTTCTCCTTCCTTCCTTTCTTTGGGATTTTCAAGACAGGGTTTCTCTGCGTAGCCTTGGAAGTCCTGGCCTCGCTATGTGGACCAGGATGGCCTCAGACTCACAGAGATCTGCCTGCCTCTGTCTCCCGAGTGCTGTAGTTTTTCAGTAGGAACTGCTGTCTGTGAAGGGAGGGTCTCCCCCAGGTAAACTTTTCTGGAGACATGCTCAGCCTCCTGACCATCATGCCTGCACACAGGTGTGAGGACTCTCTCCACTCGTGAATTTCCTTGACTCTGGGCTCTCCCACAGTGGGTAATCAGAGGGGTGTTCAGAATCCTTACTGACAAGGTTTAGAACCTTGTAGTAATTTTCCATCTATTGAATCTAATAAAAATTGTGGAATTGTAGCTTTCATCTCATTTTTCTGGTCATTTACTTTTACTGTTTCAAGAAAGCATTGCTCATGAGGAACAGAGATAACTTGCTGCCCATGAACAGTGAGAAGAGCCCTTCGTCTGAGGAAGCAGGTACCACATATTGCTGCTTTCATATTGAAGAACTGCAGTGTGAGGTCAAGAGAATTCATTTCTTTCTTCCCTTCAAGGAACATAGCAGTTTAATTAATGTCTTTAATCTTTAAAAATTTCATTTTGTTCTTCTTACAGGTTTTTGTGCATGTGTGCTCAAGACCTGTACAAGATCAAACCAGCCCAAGTCCCAGCATGGATGTGGGAGGGACCAAAAAGCCCCACCCCTATCTGAGGATGTGTTTGTTGGCTGGAAGGATTCAGAGCTGCTTTAGTGGTGGTTGACTAGAGGTTCCTTCCCAAGGATACATCCATGTGTGAATGGCGCTTTGGAGAGAGGGTCTTCGCAGATGTGACTGAGTAACTTGAGATAAGACCTTCCCACATCATTCAGGTTAGTCTAAATCCAGAGAGAGGTGTCCCTGAGAGAGACAGAGGAGAGGCAGCTGGAGCCGTGGACCGACTGCTCAGAGAGAGCAGCAGAGCCTAGTTTAGCTGCCTGGAGAGGTACGCAAAGAGCCACCCAGAGCTGGAGGAGAAGGGACAGCTAGCATGGGACCCTGTGGACCTGGGTCTCAGACTCCTGGCCTCTGGGCTGTGAGTGCATACATTTAAAAAATGATTTATTTATTTTTACTTCATGTGCATTGGTGTTTTGCTTGCGTGTATGTCTGTGTGAGGGTGTCAGATTGACCAGAACTGAAGTTACAGATAGTTGTG
This sequence comes from Pachyuromys duprasi, assembly GCA_028658305.1. Taxonomy (NCBI): domain Eukaryota; kingdom Metazoa; phylum Chordata; class Mammalia; order Rodentia; family Muridae; genus Pachyuromys; species Pachyuromys duprasi. The sequence goes on from CM053763.1 coordinate 121,585,739, forward strand.
AGCTCGCATGTGGGTGCTGGGAATTGAACTTGTGTCCTCCGGAAGAGCAGCCAGTGTTCTTAACTGCTGAGCCATCCCTCTAGTCCCCAGAATTCATTAAAAAAAGGCATTTTTCTGTAAGACTGTGAACAGTCATAACAAATGAAAATTTGTGTGAATTGATGCCCACCAGGTTTGAAATCCAAGCATGTATCCTGATAACATTGGGATCAGACTGCTGGAAATACCCTGTGCTCAGACTAGTGTGGCTTTGCCTTAAAAAATCCACCCTTTCCCCACCCAGTGGTGAAGGCGACTCTGTAGGATGAAGATGCAACAAACTTGGGAATGGGGTTGACTGACGCCAGGGAAGGGATGTGGGGCAGCTGCCTAGTGGGGCTTCTTTCTGTCTCTGTTCAGGTGGCCTCAGTGTGCCTCCAGTTTACAGGTTAAAGATTACTCCCAGTGATCGCCAGCTTGTCTTGTCTACAGCTAAGCACCACAGAGAAGGAAGTCTGGTTAGTTCATGCTGGCATGGCGCCTCTTGGAAGGGTCTGCAGAGCCTCATTGCCACATTCTCAATGGGACAGTAAGCTGGATAGTCTTTTGTCAGCTTGACACAAGCTGAAGTCATGTGAGAGGAGGGAGCCTCAAGTAAGAAAATGTCTCCATAATACCAGGCTGCAGGCAAGCCCCTAAGGCATTTTCTTAATTAGTGATTGATGGGGGAGGGCTCAGTCTGTTGTGGGATGGTCCATTCCTAGGCTGGTGGGCTTGGTTGCTATAAAGAAAGCAGGCTGAGCAAGCCATGGGGAGCAAGCCAGTAAGCAGCACCCCTCCATGGCCTCTGCATCAGCTCTTGTCTCCAGCTTCCTGCCCTGTCTTCTTCCTGTCTTCTTCCTGTCCTGACTTCCCATTATGATGAACAGAGCTGTGGAAGTGTAAACCAAATGAGCTCTTTCCTCTCCAACTTGCTTTTGGTCATGGTGTTTTGTTGCAGTAGAAACCCTGAGACAGACAACATTTGCAGAATCCCCAGACCTTGTTGAAGTCCACTCCAGAGTGCATGGCTCCTGACTATCTCCTGCTGGCACCATCCCAAAGCCACACTCTACTCCACTTGAAGCCTTCCAGAGCCAGTCAACACCAGCGGACCTAATAACAGGGTCAAAGCTGTGTGTGTCTTTGTTCAAAGTTCACGGTGGTGCTCAGGCTGGAGCTGTCTAGAGCTGTGTCTTCACTGGGTGTGCTCGGACAGAGACACTGTGGGAATATGCAGATGGATAAGGACAGTTTCAGAGGCACACTCAGATGTCCCCGCTCTGGACAGCTGCAGCTTCCCATCTGTCCTACCCGATCTCTTCTTCCCACAGGCTGGTGAGAAAGGACCGGCTCTGCTCCGGAGATAAATTCCTCCCTCTGGAGAAGTACAGGTATTTACAGTGTTTACATGGCTGACTCTGCAAGACCCAGACAGCCTCAATAGAGTCTGTTAAGATCCCTTCCCAAGGGCTGGAGAGATGGCTTGGTGGTTAAGAGCACTGCCTGCTCTTCCAAAGGTCATGAGTTCAATTCCTGGCAACCACATGGTGGCTCACAACCATCTATAATGTGAACTGATTCCCTCTTCTGGCAGATGTAAATGCAGATAGAACACTCATATACATAAAATAAATCTTTAAAAAAATCCCTTCCCAAATCTACAGACAACTGCATTAAGCACACTAAGCACCCTCCATCATGGCCCGTGGGTGAGCTTCTAAATGAAATAATGACACAAGGAAACTGTGTTCGACATGGTACCAGAAATAAATAATAAGCTTTGGTACAGTAGGTAACAAAGACCTCGAACAGGTATCGGGACACACTGAAGGGAGACAGATGATGTAGGAGGCAGGACACGGGCCCACATCCCCCTGCACTGAGCAAGGCTCTCAGAACCCATCAGTCTCTTTCCTGTCCCCATAGATGGAGCATGAAAAACAGCCAGGGAGGCAGTAAGCAAACATCTCATCCATCACTCTGACGAGCCCACACAGGTTCACTGTGACATAGGCCCAAATGAAACCTGGAAATTTGGCGGAAGAGGGGCCATGAGTTCTGACACACCTCTGGCTCCTAGGTATGACACAGAGGTTTCTGGGAGAAAAAGTGAGAGCAGGTTTACTGCCTGAGTGAAGGGCTTTCTTCATTAGTCCTGGAGTTGGGGGCTGCTTCCTCACCGCAGTCCCAGCCCTGCCCCTGCCCCCCCCATCCCCCATGCGGGAGGTGCTCCTCTCCTCCCATCTCTGGTTCCCTTCTCAGGCTTCATTCAGGTTTCTCAGTGGTGGACAGTTCTGGATTCAGCAGAACACCCGGTACCTAGTAGGTGTGTAAGAAATAAACAGCGCGTCATTAGGAGCACACGCCTGCTGCCCAGGAGCTGTTGACTGTGGATGGCCCCACATGCATGTGACTCAGTGGCTTAGACAAAAAAAAAACAAAACAGAAAATTAGGGGTGACACAGTAGAGCAATGTTTCTCTACTTGTGGGCCGGGACCTTTTGGGGGATTGAATGACCCCTTCTCAAGGGTTGCCCAAGACCATCAGAAAACATAGATATTTACATTATGATTCATAATAAGAGCAAAATCGCAGTTATGAAGTAGCAACAAAAATAATTTTATGGTTGGGAGGGGTCACTACAACATGAGGAACTGTATTAGACATGATCAAAATACATTGCGTTCACCTATGACATTCTCAAAGCACTTTTAGACATTCTTTAAAGGAAATAATTTAACAGGTGCTAAATGACAGTAAAAGTTCTGGAAGGGGCCGTGTGTGTTGCTCTCCAGGCCCTGAAGTACCCTGTTTTATATGTGTGCTAAAATACAGCCATGCAGAGGTGGCTCAGCAGTTCGAAGCCTGTGCAGCTCTTGCAGAGGACCCAGGTTCAATGCCCCACACCTACATGGTGGCTCACAGTGGAGCCTCAGTTCTAGGGACTCTGACTCCCACACCTGCCGTTCACAGGCCTCAGGCATGTACATGGCACACAAACATACAAACATGAAGGCAAACACACACAAAATAAAATAAATCTAAAACATTAAACTACAACCATGCGTTGCTAAGTGGTGGAGCTCATTTTGAGAATCAGGCTCTGTTCTTTTATTGCTATGTGAACGTTGCTCCAAGAGGGGTACAGTGACACTTGATATGTGTCTTTTGTTATTGTCCTATATGTAGCTAGTTAACTAGAAACATCCTTACGTGGCCTGTGGCTGTCTACATACTATGAATGCCTTTAATCCTATTCAGGAACACTCAGTGGCATTAAATACACTAACACAGGTGCTCAGCTGTCATCAGCAGCCAGCTCCAAGCTGGTATGCATCCATGGTCACCAACTTCCTGCTCTCCTCTTCCCAATCTGCTTTGCGGCTCCCTGAGCTCAAGCTCCCTAGGGCCCCATGTGAGTCAAGCTGTGCAGTCTTTGTCCTTTCATGACTGGTCTGTGTCACTTGGAGCTCCCTTTCCTCTTTATTGTATGCAGATATATATGTGCTCATGTTCATGAGCATGTAGGTGGGCATATATGCGTGAGGAGGTCAGAGGTCAAGCTTGGATGTCATCCTCAGGTGCCATCTACCTTGTTTTTTGAGATAGGGTCTCAAACTGGCTTGGAGTTCATCCATTCCACCAGCAAGCTGGTCAGAAAGCCCATGGTACCCTCTGACTCTGTTTCCCCAGAGGCGGACACAAGCATGTGACGGCCTCTGAAAAGTCCTCATGTGCACAGCCTACACTTAGCTCACTGAGCCATCTCTCCAGCCCCTTTCCTTTCAGGCTGGAAGATGCTTGGGTGCTCTCTTCTGAGCGTGTGAATGCCTGGCAGCCGTCAAGTCCCCTGGCACAGGGGTGATCTGATCAGGGGTCTCTTACGCTTGGGTCCTGGTTCTTCTCTCACCCCTTGCGACCAGCTGTGCAGCTTTCTCATTGCTTGGCACTTGCTTCCATCAGGAACCGGAGCGGAGGCTGGCCTCTGCCTCCCACATGGAGAGACTTCACAATGGTGTCTCAGGAGGTGCAGAAGAGGGCTCTTTTCACCCTAACTGGGAAGTTAGGGTCTCCAGGCTTCATGTCTCTGGAGAGGAGGCAACAGAGAATGGAGGACAGGAAGGTGGGTGCCTGTCCTGACACATCCAGCTACAGAATGACTTTTGTCACTGTCTCCTTTGGTATTTGTCTTCAGCCATTTCTTGTTCTAGCAGTAGGACTTTGACCAACCTTTAGGTCCCTTTCCCTCTCTGAAGTGTCGCAGGTCTGGCTGTCCCAGTGACAGCGTGTCTGGGCTAAGTTAAAACTACTGAACTGCAAATGGAGACCCTCAGTTCTGTTAGCCTCCGCACAGCCACCCTGCCCCAGGCTCCCGCCTCTCTGTTTGTGGCTTGTCAGCAGTTGTTAGAGATGCTTTGTTGTAAATCTGTCGCTTGTCTGGAAACCTGGCTCCATTTTCAGCAGCCAGGACATCTTATCATTTTTGAAAAAATTTTAAAAGAGTAATTGTCCACTTTACCCCCCATTCTTCTTGTCTGTGTTGTGAATGTTCATATTTAAAGTGAAGCTGGGAAGCTATTGTTAGCCCAGGGTTAGATCAAGGGAGCATACAAACGTGTCAAAACGCGCCGTGACAAATCTGGGTTATTTTTCTGCAAAGATAGTTTGCAGTCCTGGATTTAGAGCTAACTGGAGCTTCAAAGTGTATAATGTTCAAAGCATTTTCATGGTCTTTGATAAGAGGCTGTGCACCCATCCCATCTGATGGGTGGCCTTGGGCGGGTAATGGAGGCACCCATGCACACAGACCTCTGTGAAGCTGTGCTACCCCTGGAGAGAGAAAAAAAAATCAGAGCCAATTTCAGTGATCCCACAGCCTATACGACGAGGCAGATGTCTTCCTCTCTGACCTCAGTTCTACCTGTGAGCGGGGACATCTAAGCCACACAAATCTGAGAATCCTGCCAGCTGCAGTCCCTTTGGAGTGGAGAAAATGCGTATGTGGTGGCTAATCTCGTCAATTTAACAGGATTTGGGATCACCATGGAAACAATAAGCCTCTGGGTGTCTCTACAAGGGTGTTCGCCACCCTGATTGGGGCTGGCATCGTCCCACAGGATGGGGTCCTGGACTGGACAAGGAGGAGAAAGTGAGCTGAACTTCCGCGTCCATTTCTCTCTGCCTCCTCATCGCAGGTACAAGGTGGCCAGCTGCTCCCAGCTCCTGTTGCCATGCCCTCCCCGCTGTGACAGGCTGCAGTCCCAGGCTGCCAGCCAAATACGCCTTCCCCATTAGGCGTCTTGTCTAGCAGAGAGGAAAGCAGCCAGCCTAGCCTTGCTTCTTGGTGAGGTGTGGGCTGAGGCTCTGTGGTTTCCATTGCCTGTGTAGACCCTCATTTCAAGCTCTCTTCCTGTGGCCAGGAACCCTGGGCTTCCTGCATAGACTGGACTGAGACTGCATAGACTGGAACGAGATTAAGGTCAGAACCATGTGCCCCGAGTGTGGGTGTGAGGAGGCACTGAGGCCACCTGTGTGCTTGGTGCTGTCTCCTGAAGGAGTTTAAAAAGAACACACACACACACACACATACACACACACACACAAGTCATTGTGTATTTAAAAGAATTTAAAATAATGTCTTCACATTAAAAAAAATTGAAATTTCTATTATTTTTGAAGAAAAGGAAGTCATGGCTACACCAAGCCTATGTGCCCCCCAGAGTTTCTGTGGCCTGGATCTGAGAAGCCCTTCAAACCAGACACATGCTTCCACCTGCTGCAGCTGCTACATTTCCTAGAGCCTCCCCCGGGTTTCCTGAATCCAGCCTGGTGTCTGTGGTGTCTGCCTGGTTCCGTGGATGTTTGTGTTCCCAACTCCATGGTGGGCAGGCAGCTGCTGAGGGCGAAGCTTTCCTACCCACCTAGAGTCTGTTTCTCCTGGTGGCTAGGCTACAAATGGTGGGCAAGTCACTTTAGTTTGAATGAAAATGGCACCTGCAGGCGCACATGCTTGGTCCCAGGTGGTGGAGTTGTTTGGGAAGGATTAGTGTGGCCTGTTGTTGGAGGAGGCATGTCACTGGTGGCTGGCTTTGAGGTTTCAAAGCCCAGGCCATTCCCAGTTGGCTTTCTTTCTGCGTCGTGCCTGTGGGTCAGACCCACACTCTAAGCCGCTGCTCCAACGCCACAGCCACCTGTCTGCTGTCACGCTCCCGGCCACTGTGGTCATGGACTCTAATCCTCTGGAACCAAAATACCCAATTAAATGTCTTGTTTTATAACTGCCTCGGCCGTGATGCTTTGTCATGGCGATAGAAAAGGAAGATGCCACCCAACCCTTGAGACCCCAGGACTTCACATGCGCAATGGGCTTCAACGTGGTGCCCCTCAGGGGCTGCCAGCAACGTGAGGCAAGATCATTCTGATTCTGCCATTCTTCTTCCAACAGCCATGGTGGGCAGGCCCCGAGAGGTCCTTACCTCTTCTGATCCTGGAATCGGTGGGTGCTCACTGCTCTCACGACAGCACAGCGTGTAGATATACTCCACACACATGCCCCTTTGTCCTGTAAGCCGTTCCCAGACAACTTACACAAGCTAATGAGATGGAAAGGCCAGGTAAATAGCAGTTCTACCGCACTGTCTGGTGAATAACGGACAAGGAAATAAAAAGGTCTGTGAGTACCCAAAAGTTTTAGCTTTTGCTTAGTTCCTGTTCTGCTTATTTTCTAGATTATATCTTAAACTGTACATATTTATGGTGTACTGTGTAATAATTAATATACATATATAAAATGTAAATGTTCAGTTCAGAGTGGCTCCTCTTGCCATCTCCTTGAACGTCATCACCAGTGTTATCACTGCCATCATCACCATCACCAGCATCATCACCATCATCATCACCATCACCAGAATCATTACCATCACCAGCATCATCATCATCACCATCACCAGCATCATCATCACCATCACCATCATCATCACCATCAGCATCATCACTGTCACCATCATCATCACCAGCATCATCACCATCATCATCACCATCATCATCATCACCATCACCAGCATCATCACCATCATCATCACCATCACTATCATCATCACCATCATCATCACTATCATCATCACCATCATCATCATCATCATCACTCTGTATGTTACTAGAGATGGAACCAGGGCTCTGAACCTGCCACCTCAGCACTTGATTTGTATCTTCATCCTTTCCTCTTACATGCTTTACAGTTTTAGATCCAAGCTGGGCTTAACCCCTCTCTGTATCCCAGGCTAGCCTTAAATTCATGGTGATCTTGCTCAGCCTTTTAAGCAGCTGGGGCTATAGGCCTGTGTTGCCAAGCCTGGGAAGGAGTTTTGAATCTCCACGTGGTATCGGCGAATATTTGTGGGGTACAGTGTGATATTTTAAGTGTTTACAGGACACTGGTCCAGGGCAGCGTGCGTCACCATTTCCTGTGACCATGACCTTGAACTTCAGATCTGCCTGCCTCTACCTCCTGAGTGCCTGCACCTCAGGTGTGTACACTCACATTCAGTTTGTGAGCTGCTGGGGACTGAACTCAGCTTCACACAGGCTAAGCAAGCCCTTGACCAGCAGACACACGCTTAACCCTAGTCCTTCCTTATGTTTAGAGCTTTCCACCTTCTCACGGGTCTTCACCACATGCACGACAGGTTGTTGTAAACTGCTGTGCCCCATGGTGAAGGACATGGGAACCTATGCCTTCAATCTGGCTGTGTTGTTACTTACTCAGTCTCCTAGTATAAGTTAGCTGGACATGTGTAGTCAGGAGCCACGGATCCAGCTGGCTGTAATTCAGGTGGAGTTTCACCTCTTGCCTGCCATGTGGTACATTAATGCATATTATGATCACAATGATGTCATGTAAGTGACAGCATTATAATGTAATGATTGTAGCACCTGCGGCAAGTGGTGCTATCTAATGTCCATCCTGAGGAAGGCATTGTCCCGCCTCTCCTCCTCCTAACTTACCAACTCATCCACAACAGCCCCTCCAGCAGGCCAGGTCTTGTCATTAGCATCCTCTACCCATTGTACAGATAAAGCAACTGAGGCTCCCAAGAAGTTAGGTGCTTGACTGCCATCTACAATGGTCCAGCCATGCTCTGAGCACAGGCAGTATGGTGTTTCTTTTGGGCTCCTCCCGCTCACTGTCTGCTGCCTCTTTTGCAGGGGCTCAGGACCCTGAAAGTTCAGGCTGCCTGAATCGATATTTTCTGTGGGTCTAAGGCTCCATGGTTCCCCAGCGTGAGTCATACCCTACTTTTCTACAGCTTTAGCAGCCTTTGTCCTCTGGAATAAACAGAACAGACTGGAAATCCATCGTATAATGTGTGTGAGTTGGGGGGAGTCATTCAATGAAGCCCACCCAGGCTTCAGTCCCCGAAGCTCTCTCACAGGGCTGTCTGGCCTCTGTCCTGGCTGGTTTCTAGCCTTTCACAGCCTCTCTGCAATGGGGAACAACACCAGGCCATTGTTCTTGTCTACAGAGCATCCACAACGAGGCCCATGATCCAAGATCCTGGCATGTGAAGCTTGAGTTTGGAGCTTCCCACCACAGCTTGTCTCACAGGGAAGAAAGCTCCAGTAGAGCACTTCTGAGCCGGATTAATCCAGTTAAAAAATTCACAGATCTGAGGCCAGGCACACTTTTTGAAACCCGAGAGAGAGAGTACTGCATCTCTTTAAAAGCTCCTGTACCCCAGAGACGAGGATGGGCGAGGAGAGATGGCAGATGACAGACTTTCCAAGCAGCTCTACTGATCAGGTGTCTGCTTACTGCCAGAGAACTTCTCATGATTGATGTACAGAAGAGGGACTGCACATGAAAGGCAGAGACTGCCCAGCTTTCTAGCCTTCCCGGAAGAGCCTGCAATGGTCCTGATGAACACTAGGGCTAGCCACAGAGGAGTGGCTGGGACAGCGAGTCCTAGGGGCAGTGTAGGTCAGTGGTGTATGATAGGTGGCACTAGAACCCTTCCCACTCCAGCTGAGTGCTCTTCTTAGCCTTGGTTCCTTAGCCTGTTGCTTGGGGGTGTGTGCCATCCAAGTCTCGTGGGTAGGTGAGGAGCTTTGGTGGGCTGGATGTTTCCCAGTGAAAGCTGTGGAGGCTCCCAGTGAGCAGAAAGGCCTGTGGGTTTCTCTTTGCCTTGCAGGATGGGCAATGGTAGAAGGTTCCAGGAAGACTGGCTCAACTTGTGGGAATAGATCTTGAATTCTTGGGATCTGTTTCTTGGAAGAGGCATGGGATTCTGACTCAGTTTCCAGTGGGTGCATGAGCCCTACACAAGCTAAGAGCTTGCTTTTGAGTCCAGAAGAGACACACCCTGGCACCTCATGCTCAAGCTCTTTCTGTCTGTCAGGAGGTCTCTGGCAGGTTCCTAGAGAGCGTCTCTACTACTTGGAATACTGGGTCCCCTCTCCTGTGTGGCTGACAGCTGCCTCTCCCAGCCCGTGAGATGCCTCATGTGTTGCCCTAGAGAACAAAACAAGCCAGAGTAAGGCTCTAGGGGTCTAGGGATCAACAGACTTGGGAGTGAGTTCCAGCCAGGTGTGATGTGGGAAAGGTCCACTCCACAAGACCAGGGCACCTCTGACATCAAAGGACTTCGGTGTGAGTGTAGGTGTGTGAGGGTTGGTGGCCCAACAAACAGAACCAGCTGCACACCACACCTGTGTGGCTTATTCCTATCAGTTTCATATAATGAAAGTGTGCTGGATAGACTTGTGTCAAGTCAACCCAAGCTATAGTTATGTGAAAGGAGGGAACCTCAGTTGAGAAAATGCCTTTATAAGATCTGACTATAAGGCATTTTCTAAATTATGTGATTCAGAGGTGAGGAACCGGCCCATTGTGGGTAGTGCCAGCCCTGGGCTGGTAGTCCTAGGTTCTGAAAGAAAGCAGGCTGAGGAAGCCATGATGAGCAAGCCAGTAAGCAGCACCCTCCATGACTTCTGCATCAGCTCCTGCCTCCAGGTTCCTGCCCTGTTTAATTTCCTGGCCTGACTTCCTTTGATGATGGACTATGATGTGGAAGTGTAAGCCAAATAAGCTGTTTTATTCTCAACTTGCTTCTGGTCATGGTATTTCACTGCAGCAATAAAAACCCTAATGGGGACAGAAAGCTTTGTTCAGCAAAGGGGTGGAGACTTTAGGAGGTGTGGCTTAATAGTGTGTCAGTAGGTCACCAGGGACATGCTCTAGGCTGGGATTAATGCCATCTTCAGGCTGTGTTGATGCCTTTTCCTACTGCTGTGACCAAATGCCTTACAGGAAGCAACTTAAGGAAGGAGAATCATACTTTGTCTCACAGTTTGAGGGATCACAGTCCATCACAACAGGGGAGACATGATGGGGGTTGCTGAGGTAGCCAGACACACAGCATTTGCAGGCCGGAAGCAGAGACATGCTGGTGCTCACCTCACCTCCTTTGCTTAGTTTAGGACCCTAGACCATTGGATGGTGGCACCCATATTCAGGGTGAGGCTGTCTCTCTTCAGTTAAACAAGATTAACCACACATAGAATGAGTTAGTTCCTTTGAGAGTGGATTGTTATAAGAGACCATCTCTCTCTCCTGTGCCTGGGTTCATGTCTCATCTGGTAGGTGTGGACAGGAGGCAGGGGCAGGGACAGGGGCAGGGACAGGTAGAGGAGATGGGCGTGGGTATAAGATGCAGGGGTGGGCAGGGAGGCATGGAGGCAGCTGACCCATGGCTGCTGCTCAGAAGATGAGATGAGCAGGCTCCGTTTGCCCCTGCTCCTGATGTGGCTTAGGCTGCTTCCTGAAGGGTTGGTGGCTGGATGAGATGGCAGGGAGCAGCTGACAGAGCTCGAAAACGGGGTCCATGGCAAAGCTGACACAGTGAGTCTGCCCTGTGCAGCCCCGCCGTGCTCCGTGGTTGGGGGAATAGTAGCTATGGGAAGGTTCTGGGACAGGGTAGGTGCTGGGGGACGAAGCGGTGGGAGCCAAAGCATGCTAGGTCTGGTGTCTGCTTCTGCCAACCGTGTCTGAGCCTCAGTTTACCTCCAGGGTACGAGTGACAACAGAGACTTCAGGATGAAGGCTTACAGACACCTATGTCCTAGCTTGGGACAGGACTCAGAGTGGGGTCAGGGCTCCTGCGGGCCGGGTTAGCCTGAGTCTGCAGCACTTTGGGGTGTGACAGGCTAGTGCTGTGGATAGCCAGAGTGTCCCCTCACTTCCCAGAGACACCGTCACTGACCCTCCTTCCAAGTTCCAGCTCTCCAGCTCTTTTAGCCCCAGAATTCTGGGAGCACCTTCAAGAAGTGGGTGCTTGCAGGCTTGCTGGTGCCATTGATTTATGCCTTAGCAAGCCTCGCCTTTACCCTGATTAATATTTGATTTACACTGAATTTGTCCCACTTCCCACATCTTTCTACCTCATTAAATCTCCTGAACAGAGCCTCCAACTTCCTCCTTTGAAACTCAACCTTCAGCTTCTGCCTTCCATCCAAGCTTCTGATGTATTTATTTGCCCTTTGAAAAACAAGACTACATTTGGTTGGACCCCATTTCAGGCATCTGTGGAGGGAAAGGGCAGGGTTGTTAAAACTGTAGCTGCCAGGCTAGGGGTCCTTTCTTTTGAGGCTGGCAGGGGCAATGTGGAGTCCATAGCTGGTTCACTTATACCCTGGTCCTGGGCTGGGTGCGGTTGGAAACATGGGCCTTTTCCACAAAATTGATACCGATGATAGATTCACATTGTGCAGCAAGTGTGAGCCAGGCCTTTTACCAAACGTGTTCTTTCACTCTTTGCATCAGTTTTCACAACGTTCTTGCTTGGTGGAGAAGCTCTTTATCAGTGAGGAGCTGAGCAGAGCATCATGGCTGGATAATTTAGCAGTCTGCTGTCAGAGCTGTGGGTGAGTCCCTGGGATGCTTCAAAGCTGCACACTATTCTGAGCCTCTTGCCTCCTGCTCTTCCTTCCTGTGCCCCAGCATTGGATCACACAGCACTTGGTGGTGTTCTCAGGCCACTAAAATGACGGTTACTTTTCTGTTTTCTTTTTTCATTTATTTATTGATCTAATATCTTTACAACCTGTTCCTAGCTCCCTCTTTCTTCTCCTCTTCCCAGTCCTACCCCATTTCCCCAACCCTCTCTCTCCTTTTTCTCAGAGAAGGGGAGGCCCCCAAGAGGTACCAGCCCACCCTGGTACCTCAAGTCCCAGCAGGACAAAGCACATTTTCTCCCACTGAGGCCAGACAAGGCAGCACAGCTAGGGCAAAGGGATCCAAAGGCAGGCAACAGAGCCGGAGAACACCTCTACTCCCATTTTTAGGGGGCCCACATGTTGACCACACTGAACATCTGCTCCATATGTCTAGGGTCTGGGACCAGTGTGTGCATACTCTTCTGTTCAGCTTCTATAAGCCCCCATGAGCCCAGGTTAGCTGACTCTGTAGGTCTTCCTGTGGTGTCCTTGACCCCTCAGCCCAGGCTAGCTGACTCTGTAGGTCTTCATGTGGAGTCCTTGACCCCTCATGAGCCCAGGCTAGCTGACTCTGTAGGTCTTCCTGTGGAGTCCTTGACCCCTCAGCCCAGGCTAGCTGACTCTGTAGGTCTTCCTGTGGTGTCCTTGACCCCTCAGCCCAGGCTAGCTGACTCTGTAGGTCTTCCTGTGGAGTCCTTGACCCCTCAGCCCAGGCTAGCTGACTCTGTAGGTCTTCCTGTGGAGTCCTTGACCCCTCCCGCTCCCTCTGTCTTTCTTCCCACTCTTCCTCAGAACTCCCCAGCCCTGCCTGTTGTTTGGCTTTGGGTTTCCGTGTCTGTTTCAATTCGCTGCTGGATGAAACCTCTCAGAAGACAGTTATGCTAGGCTCCTGTCTGCAGTCATAGCAGAGTATCATTAATAGTGACAGGGGACTGGCTCTCTCCCATGGGGTGGGTCTCAAGTTGGGCCAGTCATTGGCCTGCAGTTCTTCAATTTCTGCTCCATCTTAGTCTCTATACTTCTTGTAGACAAAACAAAGTTTTGGACTAAGGTTTTATGGGTGGTGTCCCCTTCCCTCCACCGGAAGTCCAACCTGGCTACAGGAAGCTGCCACTTCAGGTTCCTTAACACCCTCTGCTGGAAGTCTCAGCCAGGGTCACCCCCATAGAGCCCCAGGAGCCTCTCCTGTCCCAGAGATACCCCCAACTGACTTCTGTTCTCTCTCCCCGTCCTTCCCCCACCCCTGCTAGCCAAAGATTGGATTCCCATTCCTGTTATTCTCCCGACCCTCTCCCACCCAAGCCCTCCCTCCATTTAATTCAGATGTCTATTTTATTTCCTCTTCTGAGTGAGACTCAGCATCTTCCTGGGGTCCTCCTTGGCTTGTTTGGGTCTGTGGATTGTAGTATAGTTATCTTGTAGTTTATGGCTAATACCCACTTATAAGTGAGCACACACCATGCGTATCTTTCTGCATCTGAGTTATTTCACTCAGAATGATCTTTCCTAGTTCCATCCATTTGCTCACAAATTTTATGCTCTCTTTGTTTTTAATAGCTGAGAAGTATTCCACTGTATAAAAGTGCCATGTTTTCTTTCTCTTCAGTTGAGGGACATCTACATTGTTTCCAGTTTCTGGCTATTATAAATAAAGCTGTAATGAACATAGTTGAGCAAGTGTCCTTGTGGTATGATAGGGAGTCTTTTGGGTATATGCCCAGGAGTGGCATAGCTGGGTCTTGAGGTATTTCTATTCCAAATTTTCTAGGAAACCTCCAGATTGATTTCCACAGTGGCTGTACAAGTTTGCGCTCCCACCAGCAATGGAGGAGTATATTTCTTGCTCCACATCCTCACCACCATGTGCTTTCACTTGAGTTTTTGGTCTTAGCTATTTTGAGGGGTATAAGATGGAATCTAAGAGTCATTTTAATTTGTATTTCCCTGATGGCTAAGGATGATGAACATTTCTTTAAGGGTTTATCAGCCATTAGAGATTCCTCTGTTGAGAATTCTCTGTTTCACTCCATAACCCATTCTTTAATTTGGTTATTTGAGATCTTTATATATTTTGGATATTAGTCCTCAGTCAGATGTAGGGTTGGTGAAGATCTTTTCCTGTTCTGCAGACTTCCACTTTGTCCTATTGATAGTGTCCTTTGCCTTGCAGAAGCTTTCCAGTCTCATGAGGTCCCATTTATTAATTGTTGATCTTAGAGCCTGAGCTGCTGGTGTTCTGTTCAGAAAGTTGTCTCCAAAACCATGAGTTCAAGGCTTTCTCCCACTTTCTCTTCTATTAGATTTAGTATAACCAGTTTCATGTTGAAGTCTTTGATCCACTTGGACTTGATCTTCTTTAGTTGTCTTATTGCTTTAGCTATAACTTCAAGTCCTATATTGAATAGATTTTGGAGACAACCTTGTCTTGTCCCTGATTTTAGTAGAATTGCTTTGTGTTTCTCTCTATTTAATTTGATGTTGGCTGTGGGTTTGCTGTATGTGCCTTTATCATTTTAGGTATGGGCCTTGTATCCCTGATTTCTCCAGGACTTTAATCATGAAAGGGTTTTGGATTTTGTGAAAGGCCTTTTAAGCATCTAATGAGATGATAATGTGATTTTTTTCTTTCATTTTGTTCATAAGGTGGATTGCATTGATAGATTCTCATATGTTGAACCATCCCTGCACCCTTGGGATGAAGCCTACTTGATCATAGTGGCAAATGTATTTGATGTGGTCTTGGATTTGGTTTGTGAGTATTTTATTGAGTATTTTTTATCAATGTTTATAAGGTCAATTGATGTGAAATTCTCTTTCTTTGTTGGGTCAATGTGTGGTTTAGGTATCAGGGTAACCATGGCCTCATAGGATGAGTTTGGCAATGTTCCTTCTGTTTCTATTTTGTGGAATAATTTGAAGAGTATTAATTTTAACCCTTCTTTGAAAGTCTGGTTGTATCTGTGCTGACACCGTCTAGGCTTTTTTTGTTTGGGAGATGTTTAATGACTGCTTTTATTTCCTTAGGGGTTATAGGTCTATTTAGATTGTTTCCGTGATCTTGATTTAACACTGGTATGTGCTATCTCTCTAGAAATTCATCCATTTCATTTAGATTTTCCAATTTTGTAGAGTACAGGTTTTAGAAGTAAGACTTAATGATTCTTTAAATTTCTTCTGTGTTCTGTTGTTATATCCCGTTTTTCATTTTTGATTTTGTTAATTTGGATACTGTCTCTTTGCCTTTTGGTTAGTTTGGCTAAATATTATTGATTTTTCTAAAAGACCCAGCCCTTGGTTTTGTTGATTCTTTGTATTGTTCTCTTTATTTCTAAGTTATTGATTTCAGCCCCGAGTTTGATTATTTCCTGCCATCTACTCCTCTGGGGTGTGTTTGCTTCATTTGGTTCTAGAGGTTTCAGGTGTGCTGTTAAGTTGCTAATATGGGACCTCTCCAATTTATGAAGGCACTTAGTGCTATGAACTTTCCTCTTAGCACCGCTTTTACTGTGTCCTAGAAGTTGGCTATGTTGTGTCTTCATTTTCATTGAACTCTAGAAAGTCTTTAATTTCTTATTTCCTCCTTGGCTCCATGGTCACTGAGTAGAGAGTTGTTCAGTTTCCATGAGTTTGTAGATTTTCTGTTGCTTCTGTTATTGAAGTCCAGCCTTAATCAGCCATGGTGGTCTGATAGAATACAGGACGTTATTTCAATTTTCTTGTGTCTGTTGAGGCTCACTTTGTGACCAAGTATATGGTCATTTTTGGAGATGGTTCCATGAGGTTCTAAGAAGAATGTACATTCTTTTGTGTTTGGGTGAAATGTTCTGTAGAGTTATGTTAGGTCCATTTGATTCATGATGTCTATTTTTTTTTATTATTTCTCTGTTTAGTTTCTGTCTCAATGATCTGTCCATTGGTGAGAGTGTTGAAGTCTCACTATTAATGTGTGGAGAGTCTATGTGGGATTTCAGTTTCAGTAATGTTCTTTTATGAATGAAGGTGCCCTTGCATTTGGGGCATAGATGTTCAGAATTGAGATGTCACCTTGGTGGATTTTTCCCTCTGATGACAATGAAGTATCCTTCCCAGTCTCTTTTGATTAATTTTGGTTGAAAGCCCATTTTTATTAGATACTAGAATGTCTACTATATCTTGCTTCTTGAGTCCATTTGCTTGGAAAACCTTTTTCCAGCTCTTTCCTCTAAGATAACATCTATCTTTGTTGCTGAGGTGTGTTTCTTGTGTGCAGCAGACCTTGATTTTGTATTTATTCTACTATACTGTGCCTTTTTATTATGAAATTGAGTCCATTGGTGTTGAGAGATATTAATGACCAATGATTGTTAATTTCCGTTATTTTGATGTTGGTGGTCTTAGCCTTTGTGCGTTCTTCCCTTCTTTTGTTTTTGCCGGTATGGTATTATTTATTCCCTATGTTTTCTTGGATGTAGTTAACCTCCTTGTGTTAGAGTTTTCCTTCTATTATTTTCTGTAGCGCTAGATTTGTGGATAGATATTGTTTATCTATCCACATTTCTATAGATATGGTTTTGTCTTGGAATATCTTGTTTTCTCCATCTATAGTGATTGAGGGTTTGGCTGGGTATAGTAGTTTAGGTTGATGTCAGGTTGCTTTGAGGCTACAAGAGATTTGTCTAGCCCCTTTTAGCTTTTAGAGTCTCTATTAAGAAGTTGGGTGTAATTCTGATCAGCCTGCCTTTGAAAGTTACTTGGTCCTTTTCCCTTTCAACTTTTAATATTCCTTCATTGTTTTGTGGATTTAGTGTTTTGATTATTATGTGGTAGGAAGATTTTTTTCTGGTTCAGTCTAATTGGTGTTCTTTATGCTTCTTGTATGTTTATAGGTATCTCCTTCTTTAGGTTGGGGAAGTTTTATTCTATGATTTTGTTCAAAACATTTTCTGGTCCTTGGAGTAGGGACTTTTCATTTTCTTCTATTCCTATTATTCTTAGGTTAGGTTTTTCACAGTGTCCCAGATTCCCTGGATGTTTTGTGTCAGGAATTTCTTAGATTTAACATTTTTTTTTTGACTGTTGCATCAATTTCTTCTATCATGTTTTCTACACCCGAGATTCTCTTTTCCATTTCTTGAATTCTGTTGGTGATGCTTGTGTCTATTGTTCTTTCTCTTTTCTAAGTTTTCCATCTCCAGGATTCCCTGTTTGTGTTTACTTTATTGCTTCTGCTTTCATTTTCAGGTCTTGAACAGTTTTATTCATTTCCTTTGCCTGTTTCACTGTGTTTTCCTGTATTTCTTTAAGGGATTCATTAATTTCCTCTTTAAAGGCCTCTATCATCTTTATAAGGTTGTATTTAAGGTCATCTTCTTGTGCTTTGGCTGTATTGGGATATTCAGGGCTTGCTGTAGGAGGATATCTGGGCTCTGGTGGTGCCATATTTCCCTGGCTCTTGTTGATTTTGTTCTTATACTGGCCTTTAGCCATCCAGATGTCCTTGGTGTTGGGTAAATGTTACCAATGCAGGGTCTTCATGGAGTTAGGAAGAGCCTTGGGCCTGATAATGGAGCCCAGGGAATTGCCCGCTGCTCAGCTCTGACAGCTGTGCCTCAAAGGGACCTGAATGTTCCTGTGGTCCCACAGGCCTCTGCCCCAGGTGGATCAGGCAGGTAGGGAAAAGTGAGAATCACCTTCAAACAGACAGAAACAGAGCCAAGGTTTACTGCGCTGGAGTCTCAGGCCATCAAGGTCAGGCTTGGCAGATGGCTCTTGCCAGGGTGGAAGGAGGCTGGGTGGCATGGTACGGGGGCAGAGCAATGGCACTAGCTCTCCTCCCCAGGGTGGGCAGATGCCACCCACCCCAGTAGTCCACGTCTCTTCTGTAATGAAATGTGTGAGACGTGGTGGCATCTGAGACCTCTGAACCTGGAGCTGCACCCCCCTCCCTCCCCAGACCAGTCTATAGCTAGGTGGACATGAGCTGACCTGAAGACTGTCTTTGTGCTGTGGTGAGGCCTGATCTTCCCAGAGGAGCCCACAGGGAGGCTGTGATTTGGAGGCCCGAATCAGGAGTTGCTGCAGGCTGGTTCAGCATGAGCACCCTCTGACCCAGTCACTCCTCTGACTCTGCTGGGTTCTGTCTGAGTGAGGAGTCAGACTGTTGTGATTCCCGTGCCAACTTGGAGTGTGTGCAACACCTGTGGCTTTGTCTTCCAGGATTGATGACAAGGAGCAATGCATCAGTCAGAAACGACAGGGCATGCTGACTCAGAAGGGGTCAGGGGTGGGACCAACGGGGGTCAGGCAGGGTGAGGTGACACGGCAACCTTGTGGCCCCCTGGATAGGTTGGGGACAGCACTGCAATGGCCTGTAATGGATTAGAAGCTCAGGCTTCATGGAGCCCAAAGGAAGCCACACAGCTGTCACCTGCTCGCTATTGCCGGGTGCCACATGGATGATAGGGACAGGGGGATCCACGTGGTGAGGCAGGCACTGGGCTGGTGCCTCACAGGCCTTCCAAAGGGGAGTTACAATGGCAATCATGATCTGGGAAGTATTCTCTGAACTCCTCAAGCCCAGGTCAAAGCTACACTGTGTGGTCACCCAGAAGCTTACATAGGAAACCCTGATCTCTATCCTCTCATGGGAGCATCCAGGCATCCTTCCCCTCCTCTCCAGGGTGCAATGGACTGGGTCTAACTCTGAGCCTGGAATTCTACCATTGCCAAGTTGTAGTGAAGCCAGCCCTGCCGTGCTGCCATTCAACGTATGACACTTCATTGTCCATCAAGGAAGGAGGTGTCCCCAAAGCTGTCAGTGCAGGGTTACAGAGAAACATCCACTCTCAGTGATGAGGCAGAGCCCTGATCCTTCCCCTGGTAGGGCAGGGTAAGAGCGAGCCACCTGGAATTACAACAACAACAACAACAGCAACAACAAACACAAAGGTCCAGAGTGTCCAGGTAATATGACAGTGCCCTGGCTTCCGTTTACAGAGATTACACAGTATACCAAGAGCCAGGGACAAAGCTCACACTTAGTGGAAAAATTACAACCAATAAATACCAACCTGAGATGGAAAAGAGGTTAGGGATTAAGTGATAAAGATTTCAAAGCAGCCATGGTAGAACTGATCCTTGAGGAGTCACATTCATGCTAGAACCATGTGCAAATAAAATCCCCATCCTTTATGGTAGGTGAAAGAAAACCCAAGTGGAAACCCAGAACTGGTAAGTACGTGACCTAAGGGAAATCTCAGTGGCTTCTTGGAACATTAAGAATGGAAAAGATCACAGTGATCCGAAATACAGCCGGGTCAGCAATCTCTTCTTCCAGCCCCTTCCCCCCATCTTTCTCCTCACTGCTGCATCCTTCTCCTTTTGGAGTTTCTAGATTACACTTGATGGTTCAACACTGTCAGAATATAACTAAGTGTGTGTAAACATTAAGATAATTAAATTACAAACAGGGAGTAAGGAATGCAAAAGAGGAAGGGCCGGGTTACCGCACCTCACGGACCCTGGTGCAATGGCGAGACTAAAGTAGTGTTGTGTGTGTGTGCAGACACATACATGTAGTGTGATACCTAGAATAGCCACTAAAAAGTACAAAGAAATGGTGCAAAGCTCTGAAGAGGAGCTGGGTGTGGTGGTATACACCTGTAATCCTAGCACTCAGGGAACATGGGCTACATACTCAAATCCAGTACCAAAAATAACAGTGTGAAATAAGAGAAAGAACACACACACACACACACACACTCTCACACACACACATATCACCACCACCACCATAGATAATCTATTAGAATTATGAAACATTTTCAAGTAATCCAAGGAAAAAGAGCAGAAATAAATGACATAAAAACGGAAAGGGAGACAGAAAAACAACAATAACAACCAGAAATTGAAATGGAAACAAATTGAAACAAAGTCTTTATCTTTGATATATCGATAATTACGTGAACAGGTCTAAGTGCGCCAGTTAAGATACAGACTGGCAGAGTGGATTGAAGACCCTGCCTGGCCACAAGCCATGTGCACCCTCTAGAAATTTCTCTTCAAAACCAGTTTTCTATCGAGTGAAAGTTGATGGAAGGAGAACACATATGTTATGTAAACAGCAAGAAAGCAAAACAAGAAGGTCTATTTGTGTCACACAAAGCTGACTGCACAGCAAAGAGACACCAGAGGCAGGAAAGGTCAGCCTACAGGGGAGGCACAGCCATCCCAAGTGATGTGTCTTAGTGTTTCTGCTGCTGTGATACATACCAGGACCAAAAACAGCTCGGGGAGGAAAGGGTTCATTAGATTCTTACACCTCCAGGTAACAGAACCTCTCTGAGGGTACTCAAGGCGGGAACTCAAGGCGGGAACTCAAGGCAGGAGCTGATGCAGAGGCCATGGAGGAATGCTGCTCACTGGCTTGCTCAGCCTGCTTTCTTATAGAACCAGGACCAGGGGTGGCCCCATCCACAGTGAGCTTGGGCCTCCTACATCGATCGTTGATGATAATAAAAAATGCCACACAGGCTTGCCTACAGGTCAATCTGATGCAGACTCAGTTGTGGTTCCTTTTTTCCCCCCCTCAGGTGACCATAGCTTGTATCAAGTTGATGAAAAAAACAAAACAAAACCAACTATTGTAGTGTGCACATGGAAGACACAAGTTGACACCGAGTGTGTTCTCTGGCTGCTGCCACCTTGTTATATATGGAGGCGGTCTCTACTCATGCCAGAAGTTCACCAATATGGCTGGACGAGCTAGCTAGCTTGATCTGGGAAACCCCCTGTCTCTGTCTCTCAACACTAGGATGACTGGTGGCTGCCACAGCTGTCCCACATTTAAGTAGATCTGGGCATCTGAACTCCAGTCCTCATGTTTGTTTGACGTGTTCTATATCTTCTGAGAAGCCTCCACAGCCCCTCACAGATTCTAGGAACATCTGGTGGGTCATAGGCTTCAGGTGGATGACCGAAGGGGAGAAGTGGGGACTAAAGCCTATGTGAGTTCTGGTCTGTTATAACCAAGTCCTGGTTATTGTGAGGTGACTTAGAAACTTGTAAAAGAAACATTTTTTCACCTGTTCAATTGTTGTGTCAGAGGCTCACTGCCTCCTTCTGCTAACCTAGGCCTAGTCCTGGAAGCTTCTAGCCTTTGTACAATCTAACCTAGGTCTAGAGTGTTTTCAGCCTCTGAGTCTCACTGCTTAATAAACTCACCCTTTCTAGTTCTTTCTGAGCTCTGGGCTGCCTGGTTCAGCTCAGCTGTTCTGGCTCAAACTCTTCCCCCAGCTGACTTATTCAATCTGGCTTCTCTCCCGGCCCCTGAATTGCTCTGCTTGGCCTCTAACTAACTATAGCAATCTGCTTTAGTCTTCTGGCTACTCCTCATTCTCTGGCTCATTCTGTCTTCACTTGTGTCTAGCTTGTTCTCTCTCTCTCTCTGTTATCTGTGTCTCTATTACTGTCCTGGAAAAAAAAACTGCACCCCCCTTCTCATTGGCCCTGTTTCTAGTAGCTTTCCTTTCCTCTCTCTTCTCACGAGAGTTAGGTGTATCTTAGTCTGTCAAATCTTTCTCTGATTCGTCACCTTTTCTGCCATTCAATTAGTCATCACTTTCAAACATGGGAGCTTCCTTCTACAAACTATCTTTACTTTCATTGTTTGGGATTAAAGATATGTGCCACCATGTTTGTATCTAAGCCTTTCTTTACCTGAAAGTTGCTCTATATGAGACTGGCCTTGAACACAGATCTGCTTGCCTCTGTCTCCTGGAAAAAAGGCATGTTTGTATTCCACTTGTGTCACACAGACCTAGAAGGTCTTTAGATGAGATCTCTTGCCAGAGAAACCATGTAAAATTAAAATTTCTCTACAGAAACAGAGGAAGGGGAAACAACAGCATGGTGTAGAGCCCCTGCTTACGTAGATAAATAGGTACCTGTTATGGTGACCTGCACAGATCTGAGGGACCCACCCAGAGCTTGGCTCTGATGTCCCCACTGCCAGGGAGTAGGATTTATGTGTTTGAATCAGCTGCCAGGGCCAAATGGTGAGTGGGGGAAGCCCAAGTTTCCCTCAGCTCACTCAGTTTGGGCTCCTTAAAAGCAGCCTTCAGTCAAACACCAAAAGGCAAGAGGGTTGTTTAGTGGCTCCGTGGAAAAGGTCCCCACTTCTGCTGCAGATCTAGGAAGTGTCCTTAGCTTCCTGACTCTGGGGAGAGAGCCCTGATGTCCCCACAACTGTGTTTTTGGGGTGAGGGCTGTTGGTGGGACTCTTGTCCCAGGACTTCCCAAGAAGGCCCCTGCTTGGTGTCTGTACAGGCGCCCTGGATTCCGACTGTTCTGAGCTTCAACCTCTTTACAGACTTGGGGAGTTGTCCTAGAGGTCAAGAGGCAGGAATAAGGGGCGGGGATGGGTATGGGTGCCACAATGGACCCAGGCATTCCCTGGCCTGTATCTGCGCCACGAGGGCCTTACCTGATCTAGAAATAGGGCAGGCACAGAGTTGAGGCCCTGCCACAGGAAAGCCCACACTTTCCTGTCAGAAGAGCAGAAGAACATTTACAGGCCTGCACACGCCCCTGTCAGAAGAGCAGAACCATTTACAGGCCTGCTCCCGACGGCCCACACTGAACAGGGCAGATGGTTTCAGTGAGGGACCAGGCATGATTTCAGGGTTGAGTCTGGCTGCGAGGTCACTTCAGACTCTCTCTCTCTCTGCCCTGTGGAAAGGGCCATCATCATTTTAGAAATGCCCAGTGGCTCTTTATCTAAAGAAAATTCTGGAAGTGTGCTCCTTCCTAGGCTGTGGAGCTAGCACGCCCTGGTCACAGCCTCACTTTCCCTGCCGTTGTTCCAGATGACTTTGACCCCATGGGTTTTGGCTGACTCTTGCTGTGAAGGAATTCTGTGGCTTTATCTTTGTGGTGGTTTGAACAGTTTTGGCCCCCACAGACTTGTGTGTTTGAATGCTTAGACCATAGGGAGCGGCACCATTAGGAGGTGTGGCCTTGTTGGAGTAGGTGGTTTTGGGGGGAAGTGTGTCACTGTGGGGGCAGGCTTTGAGGTCTTCTATGCTCAAGCTCTGCCCAGTGTGGTACACAGTCTCCTTCTGCTACCTGTGGATCAAGATGTAGAACCCTCAGCAACTTCTTCAGCGGCATGTCTGCCTGCATGCTGCCATGCTTCCCGCCATGATGATAATGGACTAAACCTCCGAACTGTAAGCCAGCCCCAGTTGAATGTTGTCATGGTCATGGAGTCTCTTTACAGCAACAAAGCCCTAACTAGGACAGTCTTCAAGAAAGAACCACATTGCATGTGTTGTGAACCACAGTGTGTTAAATGGGACAACAGAGAGCACATGTGGGCTTCGAGTCGGGAGGTCCCCATCCAGGCTATTGTGTAGTCTTCCATACAAAGTGGGAAGGGACTCCAGGAAGGAAGTCCCTGTGCAACCCAATGGATAAGGACTAATAGGCGGTACCAGCTGGGGTACCCAGGATCTAACAGACAGTGGTACCCAGGATCTGACAGACAGTGGTAACCAGGATCTGAGAGACAGTGGTACCCAGGATCTGAGAGACAGTGGTAATCAGGATCTGACAGACAGTGGTACCCAGGATCTGAGAGACAGTGGTAATCAGGATCTGACAGACAGTGGTACCCAGGATCTGAGAGACAGTGGTACCCAGGATCTGAGAGACAGTGGTAATCAGGATCTGACAGACAGTGGTACCCAGGATCTGAGAGACAGTGGTACCCAAGATCTGACAGACAGTGGTAGTATACGCTCAGATCAGGAATCCTGGGGCAATGTAGAACCTCCCTGCTATATCTAGGTCTAGATCAGGGTGCACCATGGGTACCAGAGGCAGGGCATGAGAGTGAGCCCAAGCCCACAGAAACACCCCTGTGCTCTTCCCAGACCAGACTGTCTGCTTCCTGATTGCCCAAGCCAAGGACTCAAGAGTGGGGTACTCAGATGAGGGACAGGAGAGCGAGGAAAACAGTCAGACATGGCCAAGGGGCAGCCTTTGGCTGAGCCTGCAGGGAGAGGCACTTCTTTAGTGCCTGCTCCTATATTTGCATGCATCCATGCTTGCATGTGTGTGCATTTGTGTGTGGGTCCATGTAAGTGTGCTTATGTGTGTACACAGGCAACACATACACATGTACCGACCCCTGTACATGCATATACTGTGTAATATACATTAGGCTCTGCAGCTCTACTTGGGTCATGAGTGCAGCCCATCAGCTCCCCTTTCCTGGGAGGAGTTGGGGTGGTGGGAGGGAGGAAAATGGAGGACCATTCCTCTCCTACACAATCGTGAGACATCAGGGAGAAGAGGCATCTTTCCAAACGGGAGGAGGGTGGGAGCCCATTTTTAGAGCACTCATTATAGAAAAAACATAAAACCAAAGCTTGGGAAAAATCTCTGAAAGGAGCCGTGAAAACATGT
Organism: Pachyuromys duprasi; assembly: GCA_028658305.1. Taxonomy (NCBI): domain Eukaryota; kingdom Metazoa; phylum Chordata; class Mammalia; order Rodentia; family Muridae; genus Pachyuromys; species Pachyuromys duprasi. Next base: position 121,610,199 of record CM053763.1, read on the forward strand.
CAAGTGGTACTTTTGCAGTGAGGGGATTTTGGGTAATTTTTCTTCCTTTCTTTTGGCTTCTCTGCATTTTCCAACATTCCTACAATAAACATCTATTACTTGATAATAACAAGCCCAAAGTTATTTTAACAGTTGGCTGGAGCTGTGACAAGCGTTTGGCTGAGCCGCCTCTGAGTTGCCACCTGAAGTGTGACGTTCTCGCCTCTGTGGATTCCCGGGGAGCGTGGGAGACGCGCAGTAGTGTGGAGTTCATAGCCGACTTCCCACAGGCTTTTCCTCCTTCTTCCCCAGCCACAGAGCAGTGGAGCCTGCCTTTCATGGTTGTGCAGCTTTGCCTGGCCCTCCACAGTGGGCCGAGCCCTTGCCACAGGCTGCTCTGTGTCCTTTCAAGCCCCCAAGACAAGACCAGACTGGTCCACCCTGGGGTCTCAGCTCTGCAACCTCTAAGCTCTTGGATGTGCCCTCCATTTGTGTGGCCTAGGAGCAGTTACACTGCTCAGCTCCTGGGCGCAAGGCTGGAGGACAAATGACATGGGACAAGCCCTTGAGCTTCTTGGGCCTCAGCCTTCTCCTGCACAGATGGAAGGACGTTGACTTTGCAGAGCCAGGTAGTGGCCTGTGTGGCACCTGACACATGTAAGCATGCAGTGTAGCTCCCAGTGAGCACTGGAGTGTGAGCTATTATCCGCGTCTGTGCAGTGAGCCCACTGGATGGCCGGATGCAGCCCCAGCATGCCCACATCTTCATTCCTGTGAGTGCTGCCTCCATCCTGCTAAACGATGCTAGTGCTTGAAATTATCTGACTTCTGGACACTGGGGTGGCATCCAGAGGCAGTGTTTAGGGGGCACTTATGCCAAAGGGTCTGCCACAGAGAATAAGAGTAGGAGCCCTTAGAAAGACACATGAGCTGGGCCTGAAATCACAGCCATTTTGGAGACCAAGGCAGGACGGTTCCAAGTTCAAGGCCTGCCTGGGTTAGAGTGAGTTCAAGATGAGCCTGAGGAGCTTAGCAAGACAGTCTTAGAATGCAAAGAGGACTGTGAATGTAGCCCCGTGTCAGAGAGTTTGACCCGTGTGTATGAGGCCTTGAGTTCTGTCCCCAGTACTGTGAAAAGGGAGGGCCTTGGCTTCTGAGGCTATGGGAACACCAAGAACAAAAGCAACTTGGGGAAGACAAGGGTTTACTTGGTTTCAGTGCCTCGGTCCATCACTGAGGGAAGTCAGGGTGGGAACTCAAGCTGACACTTGCTGGCTGGTTTCCACAGTGTGTGAAAGCTGCTCTCTTGTACCACGCAGGGCCACCTTTCCAGGGGCGGCCCACCCTCAGTGCGCTGGACCAGATGTGCCCACAGAATGGTCTGTCGGAGATGAGTCCTCACGGAGATGAGTCCTCACCTGAGGCTCCTCCTTCCTAGGTGATTCTAATTTGTGCCAAGTTTACAAAAACTAACCAGCACACAGGGGTTCTTCCCATGTTGTTGTTATTATTATTGCTACAGTCCATGATGGATGCCAAACCACTTCCGTCCTGCAGAACCATGAGACAGTAAATTTCTGAGCCTTCTAGGTTCACTTACAGCAGCACACAGGACTGAATCACCTGTGGGGAACCAGGGCCACAGGGAAAACGGTCCCTAACTCGCCACGCTTGATGCAGGGAGGCCGTTCTGCGTTACCTGGGCAGACTCAGACCGACTACTGCTCGGGTCTGTGTAAGTGGAAAAGGGGGGCAGAGAGCCAGCACGAGCTGAACTGAGCCCAGATGGGGGCTGAGAGACTCCGGGCTGCCGTCTTTGAGAACCCAGTGCGGGGCTTCAGTCAAGGGCAAAAGGACACCCAGGGGGAAGTGCAGGACAGGTTCCTTTCAGAATCCGAGGGTCCGAGATGCTTCCATCTCGTTTGTAGCTGGAGGAGACTGTTACTGTCTGAACCACAGAACTGGAATGTGTAGTCTCAGGCATTCAGTGTGTGCTTATCGGTGAAGAAGCAAACCGGAGATTCTCTTAGCTCCTCTCTTCCACAGAACCGAGGATGGCCCTTGGCTCCCAGTGGCTCTGCAACTGTATTTATGGCCTGTCACAGCTGCAAGTCTCTCCCACACAATCCAGACTCAGACTCTCTCCCTGGGGCACGATCCGCTCCTGGGGTACAGCTTCACACTCCTGACTTCAGAATGAGACTTGCTGAGGCCTCTGGTGGGTCTGATTCCCTGTGGCGATTCTGTCTGTTGTTCCTCCTGGATACCACTATTCCTCCACTCCTCCTGGATAGCAGCTCTGAGCAGGCTTTTCTGAACTGCAGACGATGGGCAGCCTCCCTCTCTGTCTACCTCTCAGGGCTCAAAGCCAGCTTTGTCCTTGATGAGGCTGTAAGCTCAGGAGCACTTAGCAATGTTCTGTGACTCATCTGGAGAGTGCTTGAGGTGGAAGGTTTGGGGTGCAGCCTACGGGCCACATGCTCATTTCCAGACCCTCACTTAACAGCTCCCTTTCTGGCTTGAAATCTCAGCTGAGGAGCGCTACCTGGGAAGTGGCAAGGGAGGGCACTAGGGACACAAGGGAACCAGTGTGTGGCTTTCAGCTTCTCTCCTGCCCACCACCTGCTCTGATCTCCAGTGACAGGCCAGCATAGTCTGGGACATACTCCTGCCTCGAGACTCCGATAGACTTCCTAAACCCTCAAGAAAAGACCCCCTGAGCGTCTCCCAGCTTTCCTCACCTTCTGGGGTGGCAAGCTGACTGCTCTGCTAATCAACCTTGAGTCCTCCTGTGTATGTGTATACGTTTGTGTGTGTATGCTGGTGCATGTATGTTTACACACACATTTGTGTGTGTATGTATATGTATAAGCATGTGTAGGGTGGCCTGAGTTTAAACTTGGGTGCTTTTCTCACTCACTGTTCACTATGTTTTGAAATAGGGTCTCTCTACCAGTGGGTTCCAGACATACTCCTGTCTCTACCTCCCCAGCTCTGGATTACAAGTACATGTGAGCACACCCAGCTTTTTTTATGTAGGTGACAGAGATTGAACTCAGGGCACGCTTTCAAGGCAAGTGCTTTACCAACTGAGCTTCCTCCCAAGGCTGGCCTTTGAGTTCCTATGAGACTCTGCACCCCAAGCACAGCACCCCAAGCACTGCACCCCAAGCACTGCACCCCAAGCACTGCACCCCAAGCACAGCACCCCAAGCACAGCACCCCAAACACTGTATCCCAAGCACTGTGCCCAATCACTGCATCCAAAGTACTGCACCGAGCTAACCAATTTGTCATTTTCAGCACTCCAAGCAGGCCTACTGATGATCTGATTTTACAGGGGAGAAATTGGACACACAGAAGGGTGATGTAATTTCAGCCGAGTCACACAGCTAAGAAAGCAGCAGAGACCAGGTCAGCTCGCAGGAAGGTGGACCTACATATTTGGGGTCTGCTCCCCTCCTGTGTGGGCATACAGGGCATGGGCAGGAAAGGACTTCTCACTCTGCAGAATAAAGAGACACCTCCTATCATGTTTGCTTCCCTCCAGGATTTCAGGCTGTGGAACTATGTCAATGCTAGAGAATGAAGACACAGGACAAGTGGGATGCAAAATTAGCCTGACATTCAGAACACTGTAAAGGGTTTTGAATGTTACCCACTGCATGGCACATCCTGAGGGAGGGGCAGATCCATAGTCTGCACTGACTGCGTCAGGGTAGTAAGCATCATGGGCTCTGCCAACACAAATCATGTGTTGTGTTAGAAACCTCCATGCTTCTCCCTCTGGTTCCTTACAAAAATACACAACAAACAGCTGTGAATGGAACCCCTGCCTCTGACCACTTCCTTTTGTCCGCCTTATGTGTACTCTCAGCCTTCCCCAACTCTGACCTCTAGAGCCTGTCACCCAGTCCCTCCATCGGGGACCCCCTCTGTCCTACCAGGATACCCCAAGCCAGGCCCCTCTCTTCAGGCATGAGTCACTTCGTGCACGGCCCCTGTGTCACCAGCTGCTGTGAATGTCAGGTCCCCCACTTTTTGCTGTTGTTAATCTGACACTTGAAAGTCCAACAACCTTAAATGTAAGCTGGGCTTGTGGCAGCCATCTTGGGCAGGGACTCGGAGAGATGGATCGGGTACTCTTGGCATCTATCCCTTGGGTTTCCTCTGGGAACCTCACCCTGAGTCGCACAAAAGCCGTGGCAAACATAATGGTCTCAGCCGCAGGATAAGGGGTCCCTGGTGGTTAGTTGTGATTTTCAACCTGACAGTCTGGAGCCTCCAGGGAGAGGAGTCTCAGTGATATTAACTTGGCCCATGGGGATGATATAGATTACAACAACTGTATCATTATTAGGGCGGGAGGGCCTGCCCACACACTATGGGCGGCACCATCCCCTGACAGGGATCTCAGGCTGTGTGAGAGTACAGAAAGGGAGCTGAGCAAGGCACTCATTCACATTGCTCTCTGCTCCTGACTGTGGGTGTGACTGACTGCTTCTGGAACCTTCTGCCTTGACCTCCCTGCAGTGAAGGGCTGTGACCCAGAGCAGTGAGCCAAACAAACTTTCCTCCAGTGAGCTGCTCCTCTCAGGATATTGCCTCTTAGCAAGGGGGAGTAAAACTAAGACAGTGCCTTAGCATATTTTTATCCCCTTCCCCATGTTCTCCTTTTTCTGGGGCAGCTGACATGACTAGCTGAAGTGTCCCTGGGAGGGAGATGCCAGCAAAGAGACTCTAAACATCGCTGAGTAAAGTCCTCGTAAGGAGGATGTCTACTGTCTCAGTGATTCACCTTCAGCTCCAACCTCTCTTTGAGGAGTGGTGGGCCTCCTGGGAGTCACAGTGCAGTGCCTGCCACTCCAGGGGCAGCTTGAGAAGCAGAGGAGGATGAGGCAACTTGGTACTCGGATACCTTGCTCTCTAACAAGGAGGATGCTCTTGGCTGTATCCTGCTCTTACACAGGGACCTGGTATATTACGGAGACCCTCACAACCCAGGAGAGCTGGGCTGCTTACTGGAAGCTCACTCACCTGCAAGGATCCAGGCCCCAAGTGTTGATTCAAAGCAGGGCTTCTAACAGGCTTACCTTTGTACACTCTCACAGACCCCGCACCATCCCCTGAGAATCGGGACCAGGACTCAGTTCAATCCATCCTTATTGTCACCAAACAGCCTTGCAGCCACAGCTGGAACTCTGGGGAGGAGTCAGGATCCCTGAAGCCAGCTGCAGTGGGTTTGGAACATATGAGAAAACTCCTGTCTGTACAAACGTGAACTTGACATGATGGCACAGTTTCTTCAGCTTCGTGCCACTGACTGAAGCATGAACACAGGGACAGCTTCTGCCCCAGAGCTGATGACTGGTCCAGGCAATGCTAAGTCTAAAGGGCAGCTCTGTTTTGCTTTTCTCTCTATCGGCAGCAGCTTGGATTGCCCTTTCTCTTGCTTCCCCACTGGGTACATCTTGCAGGCTTCCAAGCAGAGACTGCCCTGATGACTCAATAGGGACAGCAATGCTGAGCTGGGCAGACAAGTGTAGCTTCAGGGTGAGGAGGGTGGGTACCCCTTCGCAGGGCTGGCTTCGAGCCTGACAGGTTTGGACAAACCTCTTGTTTTATGCATATGGATGTGAGTATGCACACATGTATATGTGTGAGTGTGTGGAGGTCAGGGGGTATCCTGGTGCATCATTCCTCCGGATATGTCTTGTTTTGTGAGAAAGGGCCTTTCACTGAACCTGGATCTCACTGGTTAGGATAGAATGGTCATCCAGCAAGTCCCGGGTGTGTCTTCCCCGTCATCTCTGCTTCTTCAGTCATGGGGTCACTAGTATATAGAATATTCAGTATTCCTGGTTTTCTAAAAAGTTAAAAACAAAACGTGTGTGTTTGTCTGTCTACAAGAGTGTATGCCACAGTGTGAGTACGTGTCTCTGAAGATGGGAAAAGGTATCAGGTTCCCTGGGGCAGGAATTACAGGTGCTTGGGCTAAGAAGAAGTGGGTACTAGCAAGCAAACTCAGGGTCTTGGGAGAGCAGCAGGTGATCAGTGTCTGAACTCTCTCTAGACTCCTGGCTTTTTTTTCTAAGATATAGTTCTGGACATGGAACCTAGGCCGTGCTGGGTGAAAAGCAAGCACCGCCAACAGCCATCCCCGAGCCCTGCATACCTCCTGACACTGGTGGTCCAGTGGTCCTCCACGTCGTAATGTGTAGCAACAACGGCCACAAAACGCTCCCATGCCCCTAACTCATCCTCGGAACCAGGTTGGTGCCTTCACCCCAGCCCACAGCTTTGTGCCCGTGGTCCAGGGCGCAATGCCCGTGCTTACGATTCCCAGGGAAATGTAGCAGAAAGTCGCCTGTAGTGGTCTTGTTTAAATCTCTACTCCATCTGGGGTGTTTAGGCCTCCACCTCCCTTCTGCCAACCCCCCAACGTTAAGAAGGAGAGAGAAAAGGTTCATGGAGAGAGAGTCCCAGGCCCCTTTACTTCTCCTGGCTGTGTAGGCTCACGGGGTTCTTTTAGGCTCTATACCAATCTCCATCAACCACGACACAGCCAGCAGGCTCCTCCACGCTGCTGCACCCTGAAGCATTTTTCTTCACCTGTCTGCTCCAGACTGCCACACTGTCACTGGCCTCTAATCTCTGCAAACTTCTACTTGCCACACGGCACACCACACATCTCCTCTTTCTCAGCCTCATACTTATACTCTCAGAGTCCTAGACTGCACCCCTCTCTGTGCCTCATGTAGAAGGCTGTTACCAGCTGGCAAAGATCACGCCAGGCATGTGACGATTAACAGGTGTGACAAACTAAAATCCCACACTTGGGATTAAAACAAAAACATACTTACATAGCACACAAAGAAACCAGGACTTCTGTTACAGGAAAGCTGCTGGCTCTCAGGCTCTCTGATGGCACTGAGCCCACTGGCTTTCTGCATGCCACAGTGGGTCAAGTGCCTTGCCATATCAGCATCCAACTCTTGCTCCCCTGCCCCAAGGTCGACACAGGGGCCCAGAGGACCCTCATACCAGCCAGGGCTGAGTCACTAGGTCGAGTGCCTTGGCTCAGGCTGCCAGGAGTGGCCAGTGACAAAGGAGGGAGCTCTTGTCCCTGGAATGGAGAGGAGAGAACAATCACGTCTAATTGGATGTTCCTTCTACCCATGACTCTTTAAGTAGCTTAAGGAAGTGGAATCTGCATAGAATTTGCAAATACTCCCGCTCTCTCAGCTCTGAGAGGAAGCCTTCTCTCTCAATAACAGAAATTGTTGCTGTTCTCAGGTTCACACAGTAGACGCCAGCTTTTATTCAGAATAATTCCAGATCAGTGCTTCTGTGACCCCTGGCACGGCTGTGCTCCAGCGTTTCCGCTCAGGGTTGCTCCACAGCAGCCCATGGCCCCCCTTGCCCATGCCCTGTGCATGTGTCTGCTTCCTGGGACTTGTCCCTTGTGGTGAGGAGGGCTTCCTGGCCAAGGAAGGCTCTGCAGAGGCAGAGTGAGGACGGAGGAAGAATCTAGAGTACAGAAAGCTGCCGTGTCTAGGCTTCTTGACTGAAGAGAAGTTTTGCCTCAGTCTTGGGGCACAGCCACAGCCCGGAAAGTGCGAGCTTCGCAGACCAGGCCTGAGTCTGGGGTACAGGCAGCATGCTGGGGCCGCCATGGGATTGAGGGATTCCCAGGTCTGGCTAACTCCTGGCTTTGCTCCTCCATTCCTCTGCTTCCATCTCTCCTTTCTTCCTCTTTTTTTAATCCATGAAGCCCCCTCTGTTTTGAGGTTTTGTTTTGTTTTTTTAAATCTCTCTCTTGCTCAGTCTTTCTGTGCCTCTGTCCCTGCTCCTCTATCCAGGTCTTGCATAGAGAGTAGTGATGACCCTCTAGGACTGGATTGCTTGTTGTTCACCTGTCCACTGCATGTCTCGGTTTGCTCCAGGAGGACAGGGATCTGGTCTGCGCTGCCCTCTGTTCCTTTAGCACATGCCGGGCATACAGCAGGCACCGGCTGAATACCCAGCCGTGGGGCCTTGTGCTGAGTGACAGAGTATGACAGCAGTGTCCGGAGGGGAACTGCTCTGGGTCCTACATGGTCTATACTCTTGGTCCTGATTCTTTAGGACACTTGGTGCCTGTCATGTTTGAGGCCTGTATGGCTCCAACCAGTTGCGTGGAGGAGGGGCTAGGCTGCCATCGGAGGGATGGTTACTGGTCTTTGATTAGAGGCATTCTGACCCTTAAGGAGATGTCCCAATCTGTGTAAAACTTGCCTGCTTTGGGCTTAGCCTGAGCCTTGGGGCCCTGGAGAAGTCTGGGGGAGGAAACTGCAATTTGTCTTTGCTGGGGAAACTCTCTGCAGTGGGAGCTATGCTCTGGCTCAGGCTCCTGACTCTACCTATGGCCTCTTACATCCTGCTACCCACTCCCTCTTCCCCTTTCCCTGGCATCCCATGGGCACTGTTTGTCTCTCTAGGACCCTGTGGTCAGTTTTGAGAGAAGTCACTGTCAGCCAATCTCTTCTTCATGGGGTCACCATAGAGCCACAGGAAGCAGGAAGCAATGGTGTGGCATGCCTGCTCTTCCCCGCCCCCTTCTTGGAACTGTGATTGAACGACAGGCTTCCAGCAGCATGAAGCTCTCAGCTCCCAACCCCTCCCTAGAGATCCTCTCTAGGGACCCTCACTCAAACCCTGCAAGAACCACTAATGATGCTTGGATGTTGGAAGGATGTTCTATGTGTGAAGACTTCAGCCCCAGAGCTGGCTGGGCATCGCTGTGGTCCAGCCCTGGGCCCCTGCTGGCTTGGTCTGGGCTGCACTGTAGGGACCAGGTGGGTTCCTGCAGCAGGCTCCCTCTCCCAGGACCTCTGCTCTGACTGCTGCTTGTTGATGGTGTTGGATGCTGTTGGCCTCACTATTTGATCTTCGAGTCTTTTTATTTGGAGTCGCGGTAACTTGTGAATTCGCATAGCTCGAGATGGGGAGATTTAATAAGTTGACAACTGAGTAAATGCCAGTTGCCTTAAAAAAGTAATTTAGATTGATCAGCGAGTAAACACGTGGGTAAAAATATCCTTCAGGAGGCCCGCCATTGAGGCAGCCCCCTTGCTCCCTGGCTGGGAGGCACCCCTGCAGCAGAGTTGCTTCCTCGCTCACAGCAGCCTGAAGCCTAGACGCTGCTGTATGGGGTACGGCCTCCCTGGGAGCAGCAATTAAACACCACCAGCACCAACTCTGGGATTGAGATATGGGCCCAGGGTCCAGAATCCAGAAACTCTGCACAGGAGAGCGATAACCCTGTGAGGGAAGCAGCCTCCCTCACCAGCAGCACCCTCTTCTGGACTCCCAGGAGGAGTATGGGCCTGGTCAATCCCTTGTGGATCGCAGTGGAATTCTGGTGTGCAGCAGCCACCTGTGCGCGCACGCGGCCTTCCCTGCCATCCGGACCTCAGTAACAGGAGCCAGGGCAGCCTCTTCCAGCGGTCCAGTTTCCTCGCCCCCCACCCCCCCACCTGTGATACCGCTGGGTGCTGACCATGCTGCCCTCCAGCCTTGCATTCCTGGCCTCTCCCAAGCGTCCTCTTAGAACTGTTTGGGGGTCTGGTTCAATCCATGTAGTGCTCCATAACTGCCACCAGGGGGCACCAGGCCCTCGGCAGGCATAAGGGTGGAGGCCAGTGTCCAGGCAGAGAAAGCAGGAACCTAACAGGGCCGGAGGAGCCTGATGCACGCTTTGGGTGGCCCTGGCGTCTGGGATCCCTGGGGTGTCAACCACCTTGGGAAAACTGTAAACTCTGCATTTCAGGGACGGTGCCTTTCAAGAAACAGGATGGGCTCCGTGCTTGTGAGCACGTTTCGGCTTGTGGGATCATCTCAAGTTGCCTTCAAATTTTATGTGGCTTCAGACCACTTTCTTAACCTATACGAGCTCCAGAGAGCTCCCTGCGTGTAAATGGGAGAGTGGCCTAAAGAACGTCATGAAATCACAGGCTCCGACACTAAGCTTAAAGCAGACCTGAGGAGCCTCAGGTCGCTGGGTGAGCTTCAGGACTGTTGCTATCAGCAGCGGTTTCCAGGGGACTGTCCTATTCACCACCATCCTCTCTGAGACGTTTCCTGGCTCCTGCTGGTTTTTAATGTTACTAATCTCCCGTTGATTATTCCTGGGGCTTCAGCCAAACAAGCAACTTCCAATTAAAGGCATTGCTGAAGCTGAGTCGGGTTGCCGTGGCAACGGGAGCAGGTTCATACTTCTTTCCTGGAACAGGCGCATGCGTGAGCCTTTCCAAGGGTCCTCTTCCCACTTGCCTCTCCAGTCCCAGATTCTCTCCGGGAGGGGGGGTGCCCTGAGGTGTCAGGTAAACCCCGGAGAGGACTAGGGAGGCTCCACCCCCTCTGGCCTTTGTGGGGGCGGGACTCGATAAGAGAAGCCACTGTTGGAAACATAAGCATAGTCCTAGGCAAATACCTTGTCCCTTCAGAGTGGCCTTGGAGTCCTGTCCAACCATGCTAACAGGGTGAGGCTATCTTGGGTGAGGGCCGGCTCTGAGTGTTCAGAGCATGGCAGTGTGTGTGTGTCCTAAGAATCATGAAGGCAGGAGGGGGATGTTGCACACAGGACTCTGTGTCTTCACAGAGACACAGAGGGGCCAAGCTGATGTCATGGGCTTGACATTAAGAACAGGCCTATTCTGCATGTGATGTGCACAGCTTGGAGCTAGCAGTCACATGTTCTGTGTCAGGACCTCTCTCTGCTGCCTCGGTTCCGACTCTGCGACTCCACGGGGCGCTGGGACCATTGTCTTTCTCCCGACAAGGGAGCTGCGGCCTAGAGTTAACCCAGCCTGCCTTGGGACTGATGGTGTGTTCGGCCGTGGAGGTGCAGCCCCTCATGTGGTTCATGTGACTCTTTGACAGTGGGCTTTGGTGATGGGTTCTGGGAACTGCAGATGGCTCTAGGGGCTGTTTCTACCTCTCAGCCATGTTCTATGTATAGAAACAGTGTCTGCCAGCGTCTGAAGTGATGGGGGCTCATGTGGGTGAGCAGTCATCTACTGAAACTTCAGAGCCCTTGCAGCTCTTACAACGAGGCTTTAGCTTGATTTGCCATATATCCAAGTGTGCACACTCATGTGGTTACGCACAGATGGACTGGCACATGGATTCACAGGTAAATGTGTGTATCTACAGAGACACTGGTATGTACACACACATAGATGCACACATGGGCCAGCTGGACCACATGGACTAATAGTTCCTATTTATGGTCTTGTTCATACTCTTCCTTTGCTTATTGCTCCCTCTTGTACACCCACCTGCCCTCCCTCTGACTCACCCAAACAACCACATATCCATCTATTCATCTACCCTTCCATCCATCCAGCTATCCTCCCTGCCTCTTATCCCTTCCATTTACCCACCAAATCATTCACTCCCTGCTTGCTCATTCACCAGTTCAGTTCATCTACCCATTCATTCACTCTTCCTACCCTATCCATCAACATGCCTTCATCAATCCACCTTCCCCCACCCATCCATCCATCCACCCACTCACCCACACATCCATCCATCTACCCACACACACATCCATCCATCCACCAATCCATCCATCCATCTACCTACCCATCCAACCACCCACACATCCATCCATACATCCACCAGTCCACCCACCAACCTATCTACCCATCCACCCACTCACCCACACATCCATCCATCTACCCACACACACATCCATCCATCCACCCATACACCCATTCATCCACACACACATCCATCCATCCACACACACATCCATCTACCCATCCACCCATTCATCCACACACACATCCATCCATCCATCCACACACACATCCATCCATCCACCCATTCATCTACCCATACACCCATTCATCCACACACACATCCATCCATCCATCCATCCACACACACATCCATCCATCCATCTACCCACCTCCATCAGTTCATCTACCCTCCTCACCTCCTACACCTTCCATCTCCCTCATCAACTTCTTACCCACCCACCTATCAATTCCCTGTTTACCTACTCTCTGTGTATCCATCCAATCATGCTATTATATGTCAAAGCTGTTGAAAATAGATAAAAGAACATCAAGATGAAAAAGATAAGGATCTATGGCTTATAAAATGTATTAATTTATCCATCTTCTATAATCCACCCATTCCATCTGTCTGTCCATCCATCCATCTGTCCATCCTTTATCACATAGCTATGTTAGAGATCAAAGAAAGTTAGACTTGTTTGGCTAATGGGATTCAAGCAGAAATATTTTGTGTTCTCACTGGGTGGATATTTTGAAGTCATATCTCATGTTCCCATGTTCTTCTTCTTCCTTCACATTGGCCAATAGCACACTGAGTATTTTCTGCTTCAACAGCTTGGGTCCAAGAGTGAGAGACACAGTGATGCTTAGAGTTTCTAGCATAGCACAGCATAGAATAGCTCAGCTCAGCTTAGCTCAGCTCAGTTCAGCTCAGCTCAGCACAACACAGCTCAGCTCAGCTCAGCTCAGCTCAGCTCAGCTCAGCTCAGCTCAGCTCAGCTCAGCTCAGCTCAGCTCGCTCAGCTCAGCTCAGCACAGCACAGCACAGCACAACACAGCTCAGCTCAGCTCAGCTCGCTCAGCTCAGCTCAGCACAGCACAGCACAGCACAACACAGCTCAGCTCAGCTCAGCTCAGCTCAGCTCTTGACCTGTACTTAGAATCTGAGCTCTTACGGGAGCTTGTTGTTTCTGTGGTAACCTAGGTAGTCTGGCTGACAGATATAAAATGACAGATTGGTTCCAGATGGTTCTGCCCATGTGCAGCCCTTCCTCTGTGTTTGGAGTGTCTGTCTTAGTCTATCCTTAACTGTCTAGAATTGTGTCTTCTTAACTCATTAAATACCTTGGAGCCAATCTAAAAGGTTCAGAGGAATCTTATGCTAAATTCCCCTTGACTGAAAGGGAGGGTGTGCTCCTCTTGGTTTCTTTTCTTGTGTGTGTGTGTGTGTGTGTGTGTGTGAGTGTGAGTGTGTGTGTGTGTGAGTGTGTGTGTGAGTGAGTGTGTGAGTGTGTGTGTGAGTGTGTGAGTGTGTGTGTGTGTGAGTGTGTGTGTGAGTGTGAGTGTGTGTGTGTGTGTGTGTGTGCGCATATGTTTGCACACTCATGAAGGCCAGGGGACAAACTCGGGTGTCATTTCTGAGGTACCACCTACTATCATTTTTGAGGTAGGGTCTTACACTAGCCTAGAACTTGCCAAGTAGGCTAACTAGACTCCATGAGCAGTGAACCTTGGGAGTCTGCCTGCCTCTATCTCTCCAGATCTGGGGGTACAAGTGGTTGGCCATTTTAATATGGATTCTGGGGATCAAATCAAGGTCTCCATGCTTACAACAGGCATAGTGAGCTTCATCTGTCAACTCGATACAAAACTAGGCATACCAGTGCAGAGGTGGTCTCACCTAGGGAATCAACCATGCCTGTGGGCATATCTGGGATGTTTTCTTAATTGCTAACTGGGGTAGAAAGGCCTGGCTGTAGAGGAAAGGTGGTCAGTAAGCTGTGTTGCATTTTTGTTTTCTACTTTAGGTTCCTGTCTTGGCTTCCTTCCACAAAGTGCATTGGTCAGTGTTTTATCAAGGCAGCAAAGAAGAAAACAAGGGTACAGGGCTCAAACTTGGATTTCCGGTCTTGCAGGAAAGTGCTTTAACATATGACCACCTTCCCAAGCCCTAGAAGCTCCACTAATGCTTGTTTTCCTGTAAATGAGCAGGGATATATGAATGGAAGCAATTTGATTTCCTCTTTTAAATAGTAGAGAGCAGCAAAGGAGATGATTCAATGTGGCCACAATGGAATGAAGGACAAAGAGTCCCCTAGGCCTATTTTTAGGGTCCTAAAGTGAGATTAGGCCAAAGCTGGAAAAAATACAAAAGAAAAATCGGTATCTTACCTAATTATAAAGACCTACACTTTGAGAGCCGATAAAATCCATCTGTTTCATCATCTTTGCAATATGAAGACACCAGTGCAAAACTGGAACCCAGGTTCTGTGTTTGAAGCAAAAAAAAAAAAAAAAAAGAAAGAAAGAAAGAAAGAAAGAATTCTGAGATTGTTCTGGTATTTGTGACAAACTTAAGGCAAGATTTTGTCCCTTGTTACAGAATGTTTTGTTTTGTGCTGTTTGGGTTTCAGACTTGTGGCTGCTTAGGAAATTGTCTCAACAAAGTCAGGGTTCATTGAAGGATCAAGAATTGCTGTGTGTTGAAGTCTTCTAAATGAGTCATTTGTAAGCGACTGTTTGAAATTGATTCTAGCGCATTTAACGCCCCATGTGTCTGACTGGAAACGTGCACAACTGTGTACCTAAACCTTAGAATATGAAAAGTTGCGGGGCTGAAGTGTGTGAGGTTCACACACAGAGGAATAAGTGCTGTCGCTCAACACCATGCCTTCTCAGGAGCCAGGTGTGGCTGAAGGAGAGTCAATAGCAGGGACTGCCAGCCGGGGCCAGCTGGGGCCAGCTGAGGCAATGGGCACAACAAGCCAGAAGCACAATTTGGCTCATTAGTCAGTGACTACTGGACTCTTCCTTGCTGTCCTGGCTTCTTTAAGCAGCAGGATTGTCAATCAAACAGCTAGTTGCCTACCCTTCTGCCAATGCTAGACATTTTGAGGCCTTCTCAGAAGCCTTGAGAAAACCACACAAACGCTGCAGCTGACAGATGGCCTGGGCTCCTGAAAGGCACAAGGTAGCCAGAACTGTTTCCAACAGTTTACAGTAGAGTTTCTGCTACAGCTTTGGTGAGCTCTGGAGGATCCTGAAGCCACGAGCACATCGGCCAGAAGAGGAGCCTTCCTCTGGTAGTTCTGCAAAGCACATGGCCTGTGGTCAGTGCCTGCGACCATTGCTGAGGGAACAGTGGTTCTCTCAGAGTCTGTGCCTGATGGGGCCTGCATGGCATGCTCTTGTGCTGGGGAAAAGATGGCGGACAGGGCTAATGGGGGAGTCAGTAACGAAGGAAACATCCCTCAGTCCCAGATGGGAGGACAGGATGGGCTGCAGACCTTGCCATAGCCTGCCACCCCTTTGTGGGGACAGTTGCTGTGGTCAACTGTGACACTTTGCTTTAAAACACACACACACACACACACACACACAGTATGTTGCTCTTTCTAAACCCTCAACCAAATCAGTCATAAGGTATTCCACCAAAAAGAAATGTTATCCCTTGACAGACAACACAGGGGACCCAGAGTTGGAACCATATGATGGCTTGTATGGGCTACTTGAAACATGCTGGGCATGGGATCTGAGTACCTGGTCACCAGGGTCCCAGGTGGCCCCTCAGTGGCCCCTGAGGTGTTGTGTCCTCTGGAGAAGGTGCAGGCACGTTGCTTGGAAACCTTATTCTGCCTTTAATTATTCAGCATGTGCACCATATGGATGTGGGGACAGGCTGTGGTAACCTTCCATGCCTGCACAAAGGCTTAGCGAGGCTCCGCTGTGCAGGACACAATGTCTGCAGCCCATGGCCGAGCTCCTTGGTCTCCATCACAGGCGGACAGTGGGAGCCCCTCGTGGTGGAGAAGAAGTGTGGACGCCACTGACAGGATGATCCCCTGGGAGCCCTGTAGAGCAGACCATGATTTGTCCTCAGCCCCCAGGAAAGGGCACAGTATTTGATGATTGTCTCCATTTCTGGGTCCTCTATTTCTAGATGTTGGCCCTTGGGAGGGGCTTCTGTGGCCTCCAAAACTGTTTTGTCACTCTGGATGTTGTGGATTCTGCATGCTGGGCACATCTTACAAGTATGTCCTTTCTATGTGGCAACGCCAACATCAATCCCACCCTGCACCTCCTGGCACTTCAGACCCACTAGGGCTGGATGACAGTGCAGAGTGGCATGCCACACTCTGCTCGTTCAGTCACCCTCTTACTCAGGGCTGGGTGTGTGTCCGCTCTAGGACAGCAGCCCTGTGCTGGCCAGAGGTTTTAACTGGAAGTAGGAGGGGCTCTGGCCCATAGTACAACAGTCAGTGGGTGGCAGGGACGGAGGTCTGCTTGTGGCTTGTTCCCTAACTCAGAGGTTTGGATGAAGAGTCCCATCCTTGGTCCTGAAGAAGAGCATGCCTACTTCCTTCCCTCCCTTTCTCTCTCCCTCCTTTCTTCCCTCCCTCTCTCTGGTACCTTCCTTTTCCCCTTCCTGTTCTCTAATGGTTTCTGAGCCTCTCCAGTGTGCTGGTTGCTCTTGTAGACACTGGGAACCCAACAGTTAACAATGATGTCCCCACAGTCCCTGAACCCAGGAGTTTGGGGACACATGCAGCCAGCCCTCCAGTCTGGCTCCAGGGACAGCAGACATCATGTGGTACGTGGGGGCCATCCTGGACTCTCATGCCCTCCTGTCCCCACTCTGTCTGTCTCTCTGGATGGGGCTCCGGACTCTCTACAGAGAGTGGGCTCCATTTCTGTTTCAGAACTGGGATAGAAACAGGCCCTGGAACCCACTGAGCCGAGATGTCCAAAACCTGTGCATGCAATAGGGTGTGGCGATGTGTGTGTGTGGTCAGGCTGTCATCTTGGGACACTCCTGAGTTGAGATGATGTGTCATGGATATGCATGCCCTAGGCCCTCTCTTGAGATGCCATTCTGTAGTCCAGCAGCAGGGTCTAGGAGTCCGAGTCATCAAAAGCTGCAGCCAAGGGCACTGCATCTCTGTCTGACACAGGTGGTCTCCTGCTCTCACCACTCCAGGACATGGAGGGAATCTAGGTCTGCTTCCCCCCCCCCCCCGTGAGATGCCTAGGACAAACACAGGTGGCTGTGGAGTGTGTGACGTCCTGATGTGAGGTCACAAGCAGGCCTACCGCCATCCTTCCTGAGATGCTGGGGCAGAGGCACAGGTTGTTATCAGCCATTGCACAGCAGGCCGGGTGAACCCTCTGTCCTCCTCTGCCTCCCACACTCCACAGCTCTCACACGGGATGGTGGGAAGTCAGGAGGGATGGTGCAGGCAGAGGGGTCCGTGTCCTGGCTTTGCTGAGTGGGCTGCAGGCAAAGTTGCCTGGTCTTGCCTTCAAGGGAGATTTGCCCTTCTTCTGAGGGATTGAAAACAAGTGTACCCTGGTCCTATGGCAGGTACTCTGCCAGCCTTCAGAGACTGCCGTACACCACAGTGTCTGAAAAGATAGCCTGGCCAGAAAATCCCGCCCAAGAGCTGTGGAGATGTGAGGCCCACGGGGAACTGCCTCCCAGAAGTGAGCAGTGAGGCTCTTCTGAGTTTCCTGTTCTGCAGGACAAGACACATAGTTGTCCATCACCACTGTCTGTGACTGGCCAGTGCCTGTCTCATCTCCTTCCCCACTGTTGTGGGGGTGGGAATCTAGATCCCACCCATTTCCTGCTGTTTTGTAAAGCCTCTGGCTTTGGGGGGTTGGCAGACCTCTCTGGCTCCAGTCTGCTGGGGCACCTGCTCCTAAGCTGTCTCCTCCCCCCCCCCCCCAGCTCACAAGGTGATGCTCTGGATGATCTCCTGATGCAAACTGCTGTATCTGCAGGACTTTGCTGGTCCAGAAACCAGTTCTGTGTAATTCTGCTCTATCTGCACTTGGTCCTGAGGGGGCTCTGCGAAGAAGCGGAGCATACAGCAGGGTTCCATCTGCACAGCCATGGGGAAGCCACCAACCCTGCCACCCTCCAATGTGGCTGCTTTATGTCACCTGTGCCCCTGACCACAGCCTGTCACCCATTGCTCTGCAAGAAAGCCTAGTGAACCCTCTGGTTCCCCCAGTGAACTTCGCTGGACTCATGCCTCCGGTTGTGGTTGAGCCCTTAAGAGGAGCACAATTGTTGTTTGTGTCTGCCCCTGGGAAGGAATTTCAGCAGCACACAGCCTTCTCTAGGACAGCAAGGCAGGAGACTGGGCACTGCTGCTCCAAGCTGCAGCCTGAGTTGACAGCCGGGGAGATGGTAGGTCCCTGTAACATCTTTTCCGATTTATTATTTCCTCATTGCTTATGCATAGCAATCTAAATTTCTAGCTGTTAATGAAAGATTATAGATGTGTTAGAAAAACATCCACAAAACCTCCATTCTTTGCACTTGCATTGTTAATTAAATCCCCAAGTTCCATTTTCAGGTTTTAATTAACAGTGCAGGGCACTCGACTGGCATGCTGGCCTCCCAGGTAGTGAGGTCCTCTGCTCCTCCAGGGAAGCTTCTGGAACAGGAGTCTCCATGGAGGTTCTCAAGGCCTCACCAGTCAGGGCCAGCGGGCTCTCTTGAAGCTTTCTGGGGATGGGCACCAAACAGGGTGGCTCACTGGTGCCCTGCCAGGAGAAGCTCTTTCTTACTTGGGTCTTTGCGTGTTCAAGGGTCCTCAGTTCTTGTCTGCAGGGGCTGGGTGTGTGAGCTGTCAGTTCCTACTGTCCACTGATGCGGCACTTGTAGCTCAGGCTCTGTGGACCCCTGTGCTGGTCTTTCTAGCTGCAGACGCAGTGCAAGCTTCCCTGAGTCAGCGAACACTTCAACAGGTCACCATGCGTGGGCTTTCTCTGAAGTGCCAACACCATGGAAATACAGAAGTGTAGGTGGCTGACAAAGTGCTTGCCCTTTGGGAATTAGGACCTGAGTCTGATCCCCATAACATATGTTTTTTAAAAAACGCCAGATATGGTGGTGCCTTTGTGTAACCTCAGAGTTTGGGGACGGAAACAGGCTGTCTCTGGGACGTGCTGGCCAGCCAACCCAGCTGAATTGCTGAACTCTGGCTTCACTGGGGGGACTTTCTCACAAAACAAGGTGGAGAGCAACTGAAGGAATCATCCTGTGTCGACCTCTGGCCTTCACATGTACGCATTCATAGACATACACACACAGACACACAGACACACAGACACAGACACACACACACACACACACACACACACAGCCCTCTGCAGACGTTCTACAGAGTACCTGTGCTGTACCGGGCACTGCCCCAGGATGTGGGGCCTGTCAGGAAACTCGAGACAGCCCCCTTATAAGATGGGGATGGGCTAAATCTGGTGAAAATCACAGAGTTGCCTTCAGTCTCTGCTCTTGGCTGAGGCTCTGGAGCCAAGCCCTTGAGTGTGGGGCTCAAGGACTCCCTCTAACTTCTCTTCATGTTCTGACAGGGCTTTTCTTAGAGGGCAGTGGAGGCTCAGGTCCACTGGTGAGCTGACTGGACTCTCCTCCCTGTCCTAATCCCTGAGCAGACAGAGTCAGGTGTGATGCCAGAGCTCACACAAGCGGTGACCTTGGGGAGGGTCAGGGGGAAGGACAGTTAGAACATCAAGGCTGAGGAGCTGGGCTGGGTTGTACAGACAATGGCTTAGATCTGCAGGATGCAAGGGTTGCTGGAGCTTCTGGAGAGCAGGGAACAGGCCCCAGCTCCTGACCCGAGGACTCAGGGATAACTGTGTGAAGGAGATGGCGTGCTGTCTTCCGAGGGTCACAGATCATGTCTGCCTGGGTGGCAAGCAGAGTGAGATGGAGAGAGGCAAGTCTGGCTCCTTCCTTTCCTTCTACACTGTAGGTGACCATTTTCAGGCATGAGCTCTGCATCCCCAGTGTCTGGTATCACCATCTAATAAATAATTGTTCAAGGAGTGAGAGAACATTGATTAGTTTCTTCTCTTTGGCACTGGGGATGGAGCTTAGAGCTTCACTCACGCTAGGCAAATATTTTACCACTGAGCTATGTCTGAAGCCTTATTTTTTCTCAGTTCTGCTCCTGAGCTTCCCCTGAGATAAGGCCTGGCTATGTACCCCAGGCTGACCTTGAATTCTTTGTAATCCTCCTGCCTCCACTTCTCTAGAAATGCGATTGCGTGCCCACCATGCCAGACCATTCTCTTTTGAGAAGCCTTTCTTTTATTAGGCCTGTGTTTCTTAGCTGCAGGTTGGCTATTCTGCCACCGGGTGACCTTTAGCAATGTCGGGGGACACGTTGGCTGTCACAGCACGGAATAGGATAGAAGTGAAGGACACTGTTAAACATCCTGCAATGACAGGTCACTCCTTTCCCCTCTCCTCATTAAGGGTTTCTCCCAGCTGAGAGGCATGGAGGCTGGGAGGGGAAGAAGGATGGGAGAGTGTGGGCACACCTCACCTTTCGGCTCACCTAAAGCCTTGTCTCTGGCAATGATGCTTCCTGGGCTGCGAGGGGCTGAGGAGAGCCCAGCAGAGCTTCTGTCCACAGCTCCTGCTCCCCAGCCACCTGCGGTCCCCACACCATGCTGGGTGTTGCCCGCCCTTCCCTGTGAAGCACTGCAGGGCCTGGAGGAGTTGTACAGCCTGCCCTTTCCTGTTTGCTCTCACTGTTCTTAGCTGCAGGAAGAGAGCGTGTCAGTTACTTGCCTTGATGCTGTGACGAAAAAGCTAAATAAGGAACAAAGCATTTACTTAGACTCACGGTCAGTCATGATAGGAAAGGCATGGAAGCTGGAGAGTGAGGTGGCCCGTCCCATGCACCTCAGGAAGCAGAGAGAGATGAATATCGGTGCTTGGCTTGCTTTCTCCTTTTCTGCAGTCCGGGACCCCAGCTTGTAAAGTGAGTGTTGTTCTCCTATCTGGATGCTGTCTCCCAGCAGCCCACGGACTCAGGAAGGGTGTGCGATGAGAAGTGTGCCTAGAATGGCTGGCGAGCACTGTACAGGCTCACACACCCCGGGAAAGCACTTCAGGGAGCTAGTCCAACTTTAATTCCAGAGAACAAAGGCTGTATATACCTTGGGGAGTGTGTGCGGGGTTCCAAGGATAGGTGTACGTTATTGGTTGGAACTAGGCACTTTGAGGATGCTTGATTTGCGTTATACAGCACTCTCCTATCACATGAAGGGAAACATAGTACCTGATTATCACATAGGTCTGGGGAGGGGAGAGCTAGCAGGGAGCTGTGTCAGCAAACACTTATCAAATGTGGTTAGAGGTGTCTGTGTCTAAAGACACTCTCCAGATGAAGTCAGGCAGAGAGCAGGAGGCCCTGCTTAACGCTGAGCTCAGAATGGTTGTCTGGAATAGGAGCACTGGAACCTCAAACAGCAGGTTTCCTTCAACAAATGGGCCTGTCCACATCGCTTTAGTCAACTTAACTAGAGAATCCTCCATAGTCATGCCCAGGGATTTGTACCCCTGGTCATCTTAAAACCCATCAAATCAACAATCAATCATAACTACCAAAGTGAATAAGCCTTCTGGTAACGGGGGTAAGAGAAACTGGCATCCTTGGCTCTCCAAGACCTCAGTATAGGCTTGGCCCACCTCTCCTCTGGCTCTCAGGACCTCCCCTCACCTCACTCTGGCCTACTAGAACCACTGCTCTGAGTGTCCATCCCATTTCTTCCTGTGGCTACCCTGGACTCATTCTTTAAGCCCCTCAGAGCACTGCCCACACCCTGGCTGCTTTCCCTTCTTGTTCTGTGACACTAAGAAGCGCAGCCTTCCATGGCCTGTCCCTGAAAGCAAAGCTTCACCACAGGGACACCTGCCAGGTGCTTGCTGTGTGACCACAGGCGGAGGGGGTGACCAGGATCCACCGATTCATTTCTGATATGAGGAAGTAGGCAGGAAAGCGTTGCCTACATGGAGAAAGTGTCCCCAGGGGCTGGGAGGGTATCTCCGCAGGGAAAATGCCTGCCACACGAGCTGAAAACAATGAAAAGGTGAAAGGAGAGAGCCAACTCCACAAAGTTATCCTCTGACTTCCGTACACACGCCTGGGTACATGTGCCCCCTGTTACGCACATACAATGCCAATAAACAGTAAAGAGAAGGTGTTCCCATGACCTCTGTGGGCACCTAGTGACACTGAGGACAGGTCTGGTACACTCCCCAGTGATCAGGCAGGTGGCAGGCTGTGGGACTCAGGGAAACAACAGCTGGATTTTTCTACCCGTGGCTGTGATGCTTGACTTTTGGGACCCTCAGTGCAAGAACTGGCTCCATCAGACTGGCCTGCAGGCTGGTCTGTGGGGCAGTTTCTTGATTGATGGTTGATGTGGGAGGGCCTGGCTCACTGTGGATGGTGCTACCTCTGGGCAGGAGGTTCTGGGTTGCATGAGAAAGCAGACTGATCAATCCAGGGGGAGCAAGCCAGCAAGCAGCATTTCTCTGTGGTTCCTGCCTCTGCTCCTGCTTGAGTTCCCACCATGGCTTCCCTCCAAGATCCACTAGGTTCAGGGCAGACCCTCTCAAGCTGCCTGTGGTCACGGTGCTTACAACAGCAACAGAAAGCAAACCAGGATCTGTTCTGCCTCCTCTTTCTAGCTGGGGGCACAAGGCTGTCCCTCTGGCTCCTGTGGTGGGTGCTTCCTTATTGGCTGGGAACGAGCCCTGGCCGGTGCCCGTGTGGCCTTGTGTCCTGATACTCTGACCATCATCATGTGCATCCTGCTTGAGTTCCAAGCCACTTGCTTGCATTTATGACTCTCGATTCAGGGCTAGTTAGCTCTTGGAGCTCTAGACTGGGCGAAGCCCTGAACAAGGCCAAGGGACTGTGACCCTCAGTCCAGAGACTGGACAGCTATGTGACTTGGAGGCAGGCACGAGGAGAAACATGCCCATGCCATGCCCAGGCAAGTCAGTGTCCTCTCCCTGGTCTCTGGGCACCTCTGTAAAGACTTTCATTTTGGTCAGTTCCAGGAATGATGTGTCCCAGGTAGTAAAGGAGCTGCTTAGTGAAGCAGGTGTTCAGTCTTGCTGAGGTCACAGGTGAGTAAACACGAGCAACTCCCAGCTTCCTTGGCTCCGCTATGCATTGTCACTGTGACTTGCTTTATTGAAAGGGGGATGTGTGATGGGTACCATTCAGGTGCAGCTGCAGGAGCAGAAGCAGGCGCAATGCTTTTCATAGGCTCATCATTTAGTGGGGAGCTGATCTGAGGAAGTGGGGTGCAACCCATGGTATGCACAGAATAACAAAGCCCACAGAGGGAAGAGGCCCACCCCAGTAAGCAAGGCTGGAGATGTAGCAGAGCCAATGCTACCAGGAGCCAGCAACCCAGCACTGGGGGTATAACCAGAGAGGAGAAAATCCACAGGGGTGGCCCCTGCCTGCCCGTGTTTATTGCAGCCGTATCCGCACAGGCCAGGATGGGGACTTAGCCTAGGTGCCCACGGACGGAGGAGCGGATAAGTGGATAAAGCAAACACACTCTACACACACAGGAGACTACCACTCAGCCCTGAAAACAAAGAATGTCTTCCCACCTGTGATGAGAAGGAATCGGCAGAGGTTCTGCTGGTACAGAGTCATGTGCTGTTTGTTGGAGGCAGCCAGGGCTCCCCCACGAACAAGACAAGTGAACTCCGCCCCTTGACTCATAACCTTCTAAAACTGCTCTCACTGGCTTTGTCATAGTCAACAGATCAAGCCAAATCTTATAATGTTTTAAGTTTATAGTTTTGTGTTGCTTGGCATTCATAGCTGGGACCATGGGAAAGAAAGTGAGACACCCAAAGTATGGATTTAAGGAGGACGGGTTCGGTAATCTGGAGGTGACCCAGGTAATCCCAGGGAATTCAGATCCCTCCCATGGACAGCCCGAATTGTCCTGTTTGTGTCTCAAGAAGGCTGTCAGAATGAGCCTACAGCAAAGTTCCGTGGTGTTCCTTT
This sequence comes from Pachyuromys duprasi, assembly GCA_028658305.1. NCBI lineage: Eukaryota > Metazoa > Chordata > Mammalia > Rodentia > Muridae > Pachyuromys > Pachyuromys duprasi. The sequence continues at coordinate 121,633,825 of CM053763.1, forward strand.
AAAAACACACTCCCAACATGAGTCTCTTGCTCCCTGCTTCATCCAGGGCCTTAGAAAGTGGCCTCTGGCCCAGCTTTTCCTTTCCAGCCTTGGTCTGTTTCTTTCTCCTGACCACACCCTGTGATGGCGGCTGCGCCAGCTTCCCTTCCGCTAGAGCATTCTCCCAGTAGACCCTGTACAAGCCACAGAGCATCCATTGCCATGGCTCACTTTGCATCCTCGCCCCTGAACCAATCACTGTTTGCAGAGAAATGTGATGCTTTGACTGGTTACGTCTGAGTCCCACATCAGCTTGTGGAACCAGGAGAGGAACTACTGTCTGTTAAAGTGACATTTATTCTCCAGAAGGTAATTGTCATCTCGGAGGTTTACAGCCTCTGTCTGCTAATGTAGGCCTAGTCCTGGAAGCTTTTAGTCTTTGGACAATCTAATCTAGGTCTAGAATATTTCTATCCTCTGAGACTTACTGTTGAATAAGCTCACCCTTTCTAGTTCTTTCTGAACTCTGGCTGGCTGGTTCAACTCAGCTGTTCTGGCTCAAACTCCTCTCCAAATTGACTGATTCAAACTGGCTTCTCTCAATTTCTCACTGAATTGCTTTGGCCTCAAAGTAACTCTAGAAATTTGTTCTAATCTTCTGGATCCTTCTCATTCTCTCTACCTGTTCTCTGTCTTTAGCTTGTTTTCTCTTTTACCTGTCTCTGTAAAAATTTTCCCATAAAACTGCCTTTGAATTCTACCAACTGAACTGCCAGGAACTCAACTCCATTGCTCTGCCTCAGCTCATTGACTCAGCTGAACTACCTGAACCATACTGACTAGAACTCAGAGATCTGCATGCCTTTGTCTCCTGAGTTCTGGGATTAAATGTGTGTACCCCCACACTTGGACCTAAGCTTTTCTGTACCTGAAACTTGCTCTATACCAGGCTGGCCTTGAACTCAGATCTGCTTGCCTCTGTCTCCGGGGATTAAAGGCGTGTTTGTATTCCAGCGGGATCACACAGACCTAGAAAGTCTTTGGATGTGATTTCTCACCAAAGCAGCTGCATTCTGAATTAAAATTCCTGTACAATTCCCTGAATTGGAGAGGGGGAGTCCTGGAAGAAACCAGAATTGTATTATAAGAGGGAAGAGCCAGAGCAGACATAACATAGCAACTTCTGGGACAGAATCACCAGCCAAGAAAGACCAAAGCCCACGAACACCCAGGTACCCACCCTCTGCTTGCGAACCAGTGTAGATCATTGGCACTTCCCCTTCCTGCTCAAACTGCCTGACCTGATCCCTGGTCACAATTTAAATTTAAACAGCAGCTCAGCCCCATGGATTGGAGCTGACAATTACTGACTTAGACCCAGAAGTGAAATTTCCAAGAGGCATTTAATTTAGACTTAATTGCCATGATTTCCACTGGTCTTGCAGGTAGTAATTGTTTAAAGACACTTAATGAAACTTAATCAGTCCATCACAGTACACTGCTGGCCTGGGACAATCCGTGACGCCGCTGCCACATGCTGTGTGCTCCTGCGGAGGCATTGCTTTGGGGAAGGCTGCCAGGCTTAGTGTTCTCTCTCTCTCTCTGGAAAACCAGCACACATGTATCTGGGAGTCTGAGACTTAGGGGAGCGCTGGCCTCTGCACTGCCCCCCCCCCCCGAACTACATAGGAGAGCATGAACGTTCTTGTCATGTGCGTTTATTGGGTCGTTTTGCAGATGGCATGCTCAGAGGTGAGGCTTTGGCCAGGCTCACCCTAGGTGGATGCATCGTCTTTTAAAAATGTTTTCCTTTATTTTATGTTATGTGCCTTGTTGTTTTGCCTGCATGCAAGTCTGTGTGAAGGTGTCAGGTCCCCTGGAACTGGAGTTACAGACGCAGTTGTAAGCCTATGTATTATCTTTTATGTGAACACAATCCCCACCCCAGGCTGTGTAGACTCTCAAGTGTTGTGCTGACGAGGGGTGTCAGATCCGCCAGCCTTTGTCTCTGAGTTGCTGGTGACAACACAGAAGCCATCAGTTCTTTGGAAAGGCATGTCACACATGAAATGAGGATAGCCCTGCTGGCCATGGGGGCCTCTGGAAGCTGAGACAGGTGACGCGTCTGTGCAGTGCTGGCCTGGGGCCTGCAGCCCGTGTTGGCTATTATTGCTGTTATTAGCTCTGCAACATTCATTATTTTAGCTCTAACAACGCACAGGAGCGTTGCCAAGTTCTCTGTGTGTGAAGACACATCTTTGCCTGTGGGGAGATGAGTGAATGAGCAAAAGATGCACTATGCTGTCCGCTTGTGCCTGTGTCTTGTTGCACATTCAGTGAAGACAGAGTGGGCTCTCAGCACACCTCTGGGATGTGTTAAGGGTGTGGGCCGTGCACCCCAGGGGGCTTTGTCCTATCTGGAAGCTCCCTATTATCCTGTTCCCTTTGGGGACAATAGGCTGCAGTCTGAGCCTGCTTGAGCTGGGGTTTAAGAAATGGCCATGGCTTAGAATAGTGGAAAGGCCTCAGTGTAATGTCTCCTGCTGACTTTGCAGTGACCCTGGCCAGGACAACATTGTACCCAATGTTTTGCTGGGCAGTAGGGATCAGTTTATGTACACACTAGGTATGGGGTCCACGTCCTCATGCCTTTGTGGGAGCCTTTCTCATGTGGAGGGAGAGAATGAGTAGATTCCTGGAGTCTGGACAGACTAGTAAGAAGAACTAAACTGGCGTCCCAGGGGTCTTCTCACCTTGGGCTCTGACCCCAGGTCAGGCAGCCAAGGTCACGAGGTCACCTGAGTCAGCACCAGCAGCATTGACTTCATTGTGTCCACTTCTCTGGGCTACAGGAGCAGATCAGGGCTTACAGCTTGGTCATCTCCTGTGCCTCACATTCTTTGCCAGGCTTAGCTTGTTTTCATTAAGGGGGTGCTGTGCCTGCGCCCGTGGGTGCATGCATGAGAGTGTGTGTGTGTTTGTGTGTCTGTGGGTATGTGTGTGTGCCCCACTCATTTATTACAACATTTGTGAGATTGTCAAGAAAGGTACTCTCACCAGGGACAAGCCTCCAGGGCTTCTAAGAACTCAGTCTTCCCTTTTGCCAACCCCCTGGCAGAGGCCCAGGCTCCAAGAGTCTCCAGTGAAGAGCTTGGCCTTACCATCACCCCAGCTAAGGGGTGCTTTATACCCTGTAGCCAAAGAACTGCATTTCTGGGCACACTTGTTTCTCTCCACCACAGGCTTCCTGGAGTCTTGTTTTGGGGACCCCAAGGACTTCTGTCCAGCAACCTATGCAGGCTGGCCAATGGCTATCTCTTCCTAGAGGGCTGTGGGACCCCAGGTACCACCAGCTGTGCCTTTGGAGCTGGCTCCTAGGCGGATGTCCTCATTTTCTGATCTTTTTTGAGGCTGTATCGTATTTGTCTTGTGCCGCAGTGGTGGCTGCAGGCCCTGGCGGTGGCAGCTACTGCCGTCAGGACAGGCGCTGGGGTGCCCCCAGATGAGGAGGTTGTATTGGTAGCAGCTTCAGCATGGCAGCAGCACCATTTGGGGCCCTTTATCTTTGCAATGGCCTGCCTGCTCCCTGTGGCCATTCCCACAATGCACTAGGCTTCCCTGGTGCCCCCCCCTCCACCGCTGCCCCCAAATTGCAGAGACACAAAGGCAGCTTCGGACTCTTTCTGTAACTTTTCTTGCACTTGAGCTGGGCTCCTGGGAGCCACTGGCCGGTCTCCAGGTAGAGCAGGAGCAGATGCAGAGCCGGTATTAACGATCGCAGAATTATTTCTTGGCCAAGGAGGATGGGGACAGACTGTGCCGCCAGAGCAATCCAGGCTGGCTAATTGGGCAATTTAAAACTCTGGGTTTTGGAGCCTGGCAGCTCTGCTCCCCATGACAGGGGGCCAGGGTGGTTTAAGATATGGACATATGTTGTCATGGTCCTTTAGGGAGTCGAAATGGTCCCAGTTCTGCATTACCTGTCACTATGGCAACTGTGGACCGAACTTTCTCCTCTCCTCGTCTCTCCATCACAGAAAGAGGTTGTGGGTTGGAATGTCTCAGATTTGTTTCATAAATAAGTTTTCCCATGCCCTCTTTTCTTTCCCCTCTCTTCCCTGTGTCTCAGGAAACGTGGCTGTCACTTGAGTAGCTTTGCTTTGGAAACTGTTTGCTTGCACAAGTCTACAAGGGAGGTGGACAGGCCCTCCCCACCCTTCTGGAGCGAGAACCACCTGCTGAATTTCTGTATCAGTTGGGGCTCTCCAGAGGTACAAAACAGGTAGAAGACATATTTTTATGGACAGGGATGTGTTAGGTCTGCCTAGTGCAACAACAGCCATCTGCTGAGAAACCAGGAACTGCCCAGTCTCGGATGCCTCTGCAGTCCTGTGTAGCTCTGTGAGCTTGGAGGTCCTGGGAGGCTGGTCTTCAGTCCTTGTTGGAAAGCCAGTCAACAGCAGCAACAACAGGACAGGTGTGCTCAAAGAAGCAAGGCAGGCAGGCAGCGCTGCTTTGACCTTTGACCTTGCCACCAGCACATTCTTGCTGTGTCTAGAAGATGCTGCACACTCTGGGAGAGGGTCTTTCCCCTCAGTCATTTCTGGAAAAGCCCTCACAGACCTGCCCAGAAGTTAACTGATCCCATGTCAAGTTGACAGCTAAGATCTCTCAACACAGTTTCTCAGAAGCTGAAATGCTGGGTCTCAGGGGTCACTGAGGGAGTGGTGGGGCTTTTTGCACGAACACCCCTGTGAGGGTCAGGTGTGGCCTCAGGCTCTCAGGGTGGATTTTTCAGAGACTAGCTATGAGCCAAGGATCGGAGTTGCTGTTTGTTTTCTATTTGTACCCTGACGGTGAGGCACCCTGTGATCTGCGGGTGAGGGGTAGAGAAAGCCCTGTCCAGCCAGGGGTTTCCTACCTCAGCAAGAGCACTAGGGAGAGCCTCTCAAATGCGAATGGCCAATTGGGAGCCACACCTGTGCCACCCTCTTGTCCAGATCTCCCCAGGACCAGAGACAGCCAGTTTCTGCTCTCTGTTTCAGAGCCTGTGTCCCCGTGTGTCCAGCTTCGGACTCTGATGGTGGTGCTTGCAGTTGGTTAGAAGGTCCAGAGAAGGAGACTGGGTTTGAGGGCTCCAGGGAGGTTGACATGGGGTGGGTCAGGCTGGCTCTCCTAACTTCGCCTTTTGAGGACAGCCACAGCTGAGTAGGATTCTCAGCAACATCTGTCGGGAAAAGATGAGTGATAACATAAACGCGTGGCCTCATTTCCGTGGCCCAGGGACATTCTGTTCCCAGCCTTCTTGGAATTCGGGGAGTGACACTCAGGCTGTCCCCTGGTGGTACGGTGTGTGGATCCAGTCTAAGACAGCGGGCTCCTTGTGGCTGACCTTTTCGCTTTGAAATTGCCTGTCACAGAGCATGTTCTACCCAGAGGTCAAGACAGGGTTTCATTTCATTTTTGTGTTGGAGGAAAAAAAAAACATCAAACAAACAAAACAAATCTCCCGCAGCCCTCAGGTCCTCAGCTTCCGCACACTGTGGAGCTCCTGGGGCAGGCATTCTGGCCTCAGCAGAGGAAAACGGCAGGGTTGCTGACGGCTTGGGAAGCGTGCCATTATCATCAGGGAAGCCTCCTTTTCCCTTGGGGACATGAGGCTTGACAAGTGTGTCCTCCTGGGAGCCTTGTCTGATGGAGACGAGTGAGTAGGTGCCAGGCAGACCTAGGAGGAAATGTGTTTGCAGTCTCTGCTCAAGTTTCGTAAGCAAGAGTTTCATCCCAAAGGGTTCTAAAGCAGTAGTTGGACCTCTGTGTGTGGGGGGGTGGGGAGGTTGGGGGGTGGACTGAGACTTGCAAAGTCCATGAGTTAATAGGACTCTGGCAAGTCAGGGCTTGAGCATCTCAACAGAGCTGAGGAGCGATTTGCTTCCAGGGTGACAGGTGGTTTAGTTGGACCCAGCCCCCAGGATGGGGTCTCCGATGGATTTTGTGGGTTGAACTCTTCTGCAGAGACTCCCTCTGCTCGAATGGAGGGAGTGAGATAAGATGTGGGCTGTCTCTGCTCCTACTGGAGTCTGCTTGGAAGAATGGGGGACGGAGGGTTCTTGCATAAAAGGCTCCGCAGGGTCTCAACTGGGATGTGGGGGAGGGGCAGGTATCCAGGAAGCACAGACAGGGCTGTCAGGTGAAGGGCTGCTCATAGCTTCCCAGAGTCAGCCACCAGGGGAAGAAGCAGCAAGCTGGGGCAGGTGGCAGACGCGAGCTTTCCACCCGCCATATCTGTCCCTGAGGCAGTGGCAGTGTCGCATACGTGGCCCATGGCACCAGTGTGATCCCGGCATGCCCATGTTAAATCGTCCCAGGAATCTGTCTTGTACCATTCTCTCAGCGCTTACACTCTCAGTCTTACCCACTGTCTGACCGTGACCTCAGTTTCCCCATCTGTGAGAGAAGAGGCTGTTCTAGGTGACCCCCGAGACTCTCCTGGCTGGCCCAAGATTCCCGTTTGTGTTTGCGTCAGATGCCCACTTCGGGGACTGTCTGTCCCTGACGTGGTACGGTGCTTCCCTGGCTGGGGACAGCAAGCTATTTGCCTGATGACGGGTTCCTCGCTTTCCCTCTGAGCCTGGCAGTCATGATGGAGTGCCCAGGAGCGCCAGGGCCATTTTGCTTTTATTTTCTTTCTTCCCGAAGTTCAATACTCTCCGAATCACCTCGGCATGGTAATGCTATTTTCCTGGCAGGAATGCATTTATTGGAGCTGTCACTCATCCCCAGCCACTCCATCTCAGCTCTGCAGCAGGCCTGACCCAGCAACGCGGCTGCCTGTAATTTACTGGTTGATAGACCCAAATCGCTGCGCAGACGTTGCCAGTGGCGCAAGTTAAGGACAAGTTCTCTGCAAATTGGTTGCCAAACAGGTCTGTGGCCCTAAGTGACTGAATTTTCTCTCCTGGCTAATTTCCCTCGATGGGCTGGCTGGCAGCTTTCCAGGTCATTCTTGTGGGCCACAGGGCCTCAGGGAGTGACTCACAGCTGCCATCTTTGCTTGGGAGTCAGAAGCCGGTCCTCCTTTGGAGAGGGAGGCTGAAGCTGGAAGTTACACTCCAGCTCAGAGTCAGAGCGGGTGGCAGAGGGCTGCAGGTCAGAGATCCAGGTACCTGAGTTAGGACTCTGGAGAGCCACTCCCTAGCGGAGGCAGACGGACCACTCAGTGGCATCAGGCCTCCCGGAGAGGCATCAGGTCCCCAGGAGGGGTATGGGGTCTCTTTAGGTGAGACAGTGGCAGGCGGACCACTTTCCTGTGGAGGTGCCGGGCACCAAACAGAGGTTCCCTGCTGGAGTGCTGGGTTTCTGTCAGGGGGCAGAGCAGGTGCACCCCTTCCCTTGCAAGAGCATCGGGTCCCCGGCAGGAGCTCTGCGTCCCTCTTAGTGTGTCAGGTCTTGTGTGATGAGGTGATAGGGAATTAGACTCCTCTCAGCAACAACACCCAGTCCCCACGTGTGGAGGGGCAGTCAGCAGGGTCCTTGGAACCATCTGGTCTCCATAGCATGTCTTGTCCATAGCTGCCCAGTTTGCTGTGGTCCCTGGCCTACTGGGATGGTTTGACTATGTCTCCTATTGTCTCTGGCATTTGAATACTTGGTCCCCAGAGTGTGATGTTGTTTGTGGGGGGGTGGTTTAAGATGCCTGGCCTTGCTAGCAGAAGCATGTCCAACTGGAGAAGGGCTTAGAGTTTAAAGACCCATGCCATTTCGGGTTCCTGCTTGTGGTTCAAGATGTGAGTTCCCGGCCGCTGCCTCTGCTCTGATATGGTAGACTCCTATCCCACTGGAACCATAAGCCCAAACAATAAATTTGTTTGTAGATTTTTTATTTATTTATACATATTATTAATAAATTTATCTCAGCCGTAGAAAAGTAGCGAGGACACCCACGTCTCAGAGCTGTAGATGCCCGGGGGCGGGGCGTGCCAGCCCTGAGCAGAGGGAAGTTTCCCTCGCTCTGAGTCCTGGGCTGGAGCTGCTGGTAGCTCCCTGGGAGAAATTCCTGCTTCTGCCAAGTGCTCTGTCCGCCAGTGAAAGTCACTGAGGGGAAGACTCCCAGGAAACAGGAATCAGGCTGAGACAAGCTGCCTGAGCACAGAAGTGCCTGAGCACGGAAGGAGGAGCCTTTCTGTTTAAAGCACCCTTGGCCGTGTGCAGAGGAGGAGAGGAGGGTGGCCACAGAGCATTCCCTAGAACATGAACAGTTTGGCTTTCTTCCCTACAGTTTGTTGGTCATGTTAACTTGCTAAATATCAGAGACAGTGTTTTGCCTGCTTGCTTTTTCTCCTCTTCTTGCCTTCCACTGTCTTCTTCCTCACTAAGCACCCCTCCAGTGTGGTGGCCTCTCTCCCCAGGAGCAGTCAGGACCCATGGGGGCATTCTTGGGAGTCAGTGCCAGGGTTGGGAGCAGCAGGGACACAGCTTCAGTGGTCAGAGTAGGAACAGGAACCCATGGCAATCACAGTAGGGTCCTCACAGAACCTGGGCCTGGGCGCTGCCCGTCAGCTCCTGTATCCCTGTCCCACACCACGGCCTTCCTTGGCCTCACTGCTCTTGGCTTTGCCCCTTTAGGCATGCCGGTTAGACACATAGGCTGCAGAGGGCTCCGGGTTTCCTGTTCTCAAGCTCACCCAGTAAGAGCATGGGAGGGAAAGCATCCCAGGCCAGGTCTCTCATCGGCTCCACTCACGCGGCTATATCACACTTCGAGCCAACCAGTGCGTCACGAAGGTCCGGATTCCAGGACTCACCATGCCAGTGCTTTAGCCAGAGCAGGCAGGCCTGCAGTCACAAGGCAGGAGGGACCATCTCAGTGCTAGGAAACCGCTGTAGTCTGTCTCCACGTGTTACTCTTTATATTTTTACTAGTGACAAGAAACAGGCCACCCGGGATGGCATCTCTCAAATCGGTCCCTAGGAGATGGGCCACTCAGTGTTTTCCTGTTCTCATCCTCGCTGGAGAGTCTGCAGCCCCGATGGTCTTCTCTGGTCCTGCTGCCACTGGAGGATGGTTGGTTGGAGCAGCCCTTTGGCTGTGGACCAGAAGCTAGGGAGAGCTTTGGGTGTGGCTAGCCTCATCAGCTCTGGGTGATCCTCTGCACCCAGCTCCTGCCCTGCTGCTTGAAAAAGACAGGAAAGCTTGCAGAGATAATGTGGGGGCAGGGGCTGCAGCCCAGGCTGGGGACCACTAGGAATTCAGGGATCCCTGACACCACACCTTATCAATGGCAGAATGCTAGAGGAAATCACATTTTGCTAGTTAGTGAGGGGCTCTTGCTGAGTGGAGGAGGGTAAGCCAGGGTCCTTTGCCCGGGTTAAGCCATGCTGCATTCTGGCAGGGAAGGGTAGCCTCTTCCAGGGCAGCTTCTGTCCTCAAGCTGCAGGCCAAATGTCTGGGAAAGGCTTAGTAGGAAGGGAAAGCAATAGGTGGGGACCCACGGCCTGGGCTTCTCTGTCCCTCTGAAGGGGCCTTGTTGGGTGATTAGGCCAAGCCTCTAGCTTCCCTCTAAACCATGGAGACAGGTGAGGAGGTCACTGTGCTGTGAGGGGGGCAAGGCTGCTTCTGCAGCCTTGAGTGTGTTGGGGGACAGAGGTGATGTGAGGCAGTGAGGAGGGCTGAGCTAGTGGCTGAGCCCGGTTCTATCTCTCCCTACAACTGATTAAACAAGTTTAGGTTTTAATAAGTCAGCAGGTCCAGATGCTTCTATTGTATGCTACAAATGTTAATTATCTCCTAATTACTTATTAGCTGGCCATGCTGGCAACAGTTGCCCCAAAAGCTGAATGAGCCCAAAGCTTCAAAAAGGAGTACATTAACTAATGATGTGTTCTGGCAGTGGATCCCGAGGTCTTCCATCGCCTGTAGGGTTCTTTCCAATAGTTGTTGGTTTTGGAGAGGAACCCCAGTGTCCTCTGTGCTGAGGACCTGCGTAGTTAAGTGCTCAGAGCCTCAGGGAGAGACTGGCAAGAGCATGCTAATCGTTAATTGCTGTTATTCAATAGCTCTCATGCATGGCCGGGCTTTGAGGGGCTCAGGAGGGCTGGTAAGATGCAGGGCCTGGCTCTGAACTGGGAGGGAAAGACGTCTCTAGCTCTTGGTGGGTCCAGGAGTCCTCTCTAGGTCTCATTCCTCCACACTTGCCTCTTCAGTTGAACCCCTTGCCATCTTATCTGATAAGGGCCCAGACTGCACAGGAACTTGTCCAAGCCAAGCCTTTGGTGAACGGTGCCTCTTCCTGGGGCTCATGACAGGAGATATTTGTTCTTTGCGCAATGACCAGATTCGAGCCTTGACAATGGCTGGTCTCTGTGCTAGCTCCAGTGTATGCGGCTTAGCTGTTGCCATCTTCCGTCAGAAAGTCAGCACCTGGGCTGGGGGATTGCTCAGGTGATGATGGAAGCATGAGGGTCTGTGTTGAATCTCTAGCGTCATAAAAAATGCTGGGTGTTCTGGTGCATGCTGGGAGGCAAAGACAGGAAAATCCCTGGGGCTCACTAGGCAGTTTTGCTAGTCTAAATGCTGAGTTCTGTGCTAGTGAAGACTCTGTCTCAAAGGAGGTGGATGGCATTTCTGAGAGTGACACCTAGGGCTGTTCTCCAGCCTCCACAATGCCCCCTCCCACATATTCATGTGTGCCTACATCATGTGCATGCGCGCGCACACACACATTCTTAAAAAAAGATCAGTATTTGGGGTGGCGATGGAGGGCTTGCGGGAGAGGGTAGGCACCTGCTTGCACCCCACTTGCCCAGTGGGCAAAGACATGCTGCAGGAGGCCATCTGCCATGGAGGGACCTGCTTGTCATCTCCCTGGGAGCCCTACACCCAGGCCCCACTGCAACAAATGCTTACTTCGTGCTCCTTCCTTTGCGACCCCTTTGCTATTCACGAGGATTAAAAATAGACAGTGTGAAGAGTAAAACAGATGGCTGTAGTCATTGATCGGGGCAGTTTGTGGCAGTTTTATAGGAAATCATGACCTAATTTTTTCCTGGTGTTGAGGAGCATTGATTTCTGTGTAACCCACAAAGCGTGATGCATCTGTTTCTCCAGCTGCACCTTGGGACTGACAGAGGGAAGAGCATTGGGCACTGTGGAGTCCTTAGAATCCTTGCAGATCTGGCCCCTGCATGGCCATTCATTGGTTCATTCATTTATTCACCCATCTATTCATTCTCTAATCCATCTTCCCATTCTCCCATCCACCCACCCATCCATCCACCCACCCATCCACTTATCATCCATCCAGTCATCATCCATCATCCATCCATTGATCCATCTAGCCATCCATACTTCTTTCCACAAATCCACCCTCCCCATCTGCCTGTCTATCCATCACCTATCACCTACCCTTCCTTCCATCCATTTCTCATCCCACCCATCATTCTTCCCATCTATGCCTTGCCCATCCCGTCATCCATATTCCCACTCACTTATTCTCCCATCTATTTATCTTCCCTTTCTTTCCTTCTTCTCTTCTCTCCCTCTTCCTCTCCCTCCCTCCCTCCTTCTTTCTCTTTCTTCTTTCCCTCTCTTGTCATCTGTCATCCCACCCCTCCCTCCCCCGCCAGCCCATCTGTGTTTCAGCAGCCAGTGGACAAGAACATACAGTCCCGGAGGGCAGGTGCATTGTGGTGGAACCAGCTATAATTTGTTTGGTAGGGCTGTTGTCATACAGTGGCTGTATTAAAGAATTTGTTTTCAGCCTTGAGTCTTTTTCCAGGTGGTCTCTGGGGATTTTGTTGCTTCTAACCCCAGTACTGTTGTGGCCCACTCTCTTCGCTGCAGGCTTATTCACCTGTGTTAGTAAGTGCTACCCATTAGGGCCGTCCCAAGAGGCCATCCCAAGGCCTGGCAAGCTTCTGTAGGATCTCTAGATTATCCCTTGAGTAAATTATCACACACAGGTCCCACCACGGAAGAACGTAGAAACCCTGAGTCATGTTATGCTGCTCAGCGTCTGGCTTTTGCATAAAGTAGCACATTTCTTTATTGCAGCAGTATCTTGATCTTGGTCCTGTGTCAGCCTCCACACCCTCAGTCAGGGCAGGGTGCACCCTGCAGTGGTGGGTAGGCTAGCCTTCTGCTGTCCTCGTTCCAGGAGTCCAGATCCCTGTCTCCCACTCAGTCCCAGCATGCATCCTGGTTTTCCAGGCTGGAGGAAAGACGCGCCAACCAGGGAAGCAGCACAACACCTGAAGCTGTGTGACCTGCCCCTCCCAGGACAGCCAAGGGACAGGAGCTGGTCTTCTGGTCCGGCCTTCTGTGGGTGGCCCTAGGGTAGCTGCTGCCCACTCATCACAGATGCCCCAGGGCTCCAGAGCCGTGGCTTCTCAAGCAATCCTCTCACAGTGGTTCAGGTCCTCATCATCCATTCCCAGGAGACACCTGGCTGGGCTGGCTTTGGAATACTATCTCCCTTCAAGCCTTCTCACCCTCTAGATACCTAGAGCCAGTGTTGGCCTCTTCCTTGGTCCTGTGCTCTTTAGTGTTGGTGGTTTGAAAAAAAAATATTCCCCCATTGGCTCACAGGGAGTGACACTATTAGGAGGCATGGCATTGTTGGAGTAGGTGTGGCCTTGTTAGAGGAAGTGTGTCACTGGGGTGGGCTTGAGGTCTCAGAAGCTCAAGCCAGGCCTAATGGCTCATTGTGTCTTCCCACTGCCTGTGATACCAGACGGAGAACTCTCAGCTGCTCTCCAGCACCATGTCCGCTTGCACGCGACGGAGAACTCTCAGCTGCTCTCCAGCCCCATGTCCGCCTGCACGCTGCCATGCTTCCAGCCATGATAACAATGGACTAAAGCTCTGAAACTGTGAGCCACCCCCAGCTAAATACTTTCCTTTATAAGAGTTGCCATGGTTGTGATATCTCTTCACACCAATAGAAACCTTAGCTAAGTCAGTGGTCAAGTGGCCACAATCTGGACAAGCCCCCAGGTGCAGTGAAGGATAAGCTAGATTACATCAGACTCACTGAGCTGGGAAAACTCACCATAGACGTAGCCATGCTGTTCCCTGGGCTGGGGCTCTGAGCCATGATAAAGGGGGAAAGCTAGCCCCGTGAGCATCCATCACTCTCTGCTTCCTAACTAAGGGCGCAATGTAACCAGCTGATTCAAGCTCTGCCTCCATTAATTCCTGCCAAGATGGACATTGCCCTCTGGCTATGAGTCCCCCAAATCTCTTTCCCCCTTAAGTTGCTTTTTTGAGGGTATTTTATCACAACAACAGAAAAACTCACTAGAACAAAGACAAAGCCCACCGTCTAGGCTATCTCCAGGCTCCTCTCCATGACTGAAGCAAAAGGAAAGGTCTCACCTATCCACTAATGCAGCAGAAGTAAGGAAACCACCAACTTACCATCTCGAGACACCACCTTCTTGAGCTGTTCAACTTCTCACCCCTGGGAGGCTCCAGGTGGCTGTGGCTAAGAACTAGTAGGCCCGGTTGGAGCTTGAATGACGAGTCTTTTGCTACATACTGTGCAATGGTCTTGTGCTACGTAAGCTTTTGATTTTTCCTTACAGAAGACAGAAATCCCAGGAGCCCACTACAATATTCTGGCAATTGTCTGAGAAGCCTTAGTGCTGCAGATTCCTGGGGTCAACTTCCAGACTCCCAGCATCCCTTGCAGCTCTAGCAGGCTCCCAGGAACCTTACCTGATGATTGATCTTGCCTGTCAGCTTGACAGGATCTGGGATCACCTGGGAGACACGTGTTTGTGCACATGTGAGGAAGTTTGTAGACTGAGTCACACGAGGTGGGCATCCTTTGGGCTGGGATTCTGGGCTGGCTAAAATGGAGAAATCAAGCTGAAGCCTAGCACTCCTCCTCCTCCTCTTGCTTTGCATGCAATGTGACCAGCTGCCTCACCTTGCTGTCACCATGACAGCAAGTCAAATAAACCCTCCCTTTCTGAAGTTGACAATATTAACTGTCACACAAGTCCTCTGTGGGAATTTGACTTAGGCTTAAAAAGGAAGGGCTTTCTGACACCAGCTGCAAGCTGACTAGATGTTATGCTGATGAAAAGTGTCAGACACAAAGTGACACCATGATGCCCCAGAGTGGCCGGAATTACAGAAAGCAGGCTAGCTGCGAAAAGCCGGGATGAGGGAGACTCAAGAGTTCCTGAATGAGGACAATTTCTGTTCTGCAAGATGAGAGGCAGTTGAGATGGTGCGATTGTTGGTCGCTTAATAATGTAAATGTACCAACTTAAATGTGAACTAGACATTCAGGAATTATAGCGTGCTGGGGCAGGAGGGAGGGCCCAGCATTCAAGAGCACTGATTTCTCTTGCAGAGGACCTGGGTTTGATTTCCAGCAGTCAAGACAGCTCACAACGGCCCATAACTCCAGTTCCAGGGAACACTGCCAACACATTGTGCAAGTACACACATGCACACAAAACATACACATACAATAAAAAGTAAAAACAACGGTTAGGATGGCGAAGTGTATGTTACATATTCAACACGGTTTAAAAATCAGTTCTAAATGTTGAAGAAACACCCCTTCAGCTCTGCCTCTGCACAGTTTCTGGGGAAACTGTCAAGCATCTCTGGAAATGAGTGCATTCCTGCAGATTAGGATGGATACAGGAACCCGGGAGGAGCCCCAGCTTGTACTGGCATGTGCTCTCTCTCTCCTTCCTGCTGCTGCTGTCTGATGGGGCTTCATCCTGTGTGTGGTTTGCAGACGTTCCCTCCCACCTTGTAGCCTGTCATTTAAGCCTTGACAGAGACAAGTTTTTAATTTTGAGAAAATCTACTTTGTCACTCTCTATTTGTGATCTGTCTGTCTTTGTGTCTGCCTGTCTATTTCCTTCCTCCCACCCTCCCTTTCTTTCTCTTTCCCCACCTCTCCTTTATCTCCCAGTTGCTCTAACTCCATTTGTGTAATGCTTTTGACCTGGGCCACCATCACTGTGTGTACTTGTGCGTCTATTTTTATGCTCTCTGTGCTGTTTCACTCCTGTGTATCCATGTTCCATCATCCTGTATAGTCTGGACACTCTAGCTAGCAACAAGTCTTGAAATATGGCAGATAAATGCCTTATAATGTATTTATTTTTCAAACTTGTTTTTGTTACTCTAGCCCATTCACCTTCCAAAATAAACATTAGAACAATCTACAAGATAGTCTTGCTGGGATTTCACAGAAACTGTGTTCAGTCTCTTTGTCAAGTTACAGATCAATGCGTTTTTATTGTGTTGACCCTACCCATCTATAGACATAGTATACTTATTTATTCAGATCTTTGCTTTCTTTCACTAGTGGTGTTAGTGTTTTATTCTGTAAACTCCGTAGAGGTTCTTTAAATTTACATCTAAGGATTTAATTTTAAGTGACCGTACATGCTATTACAAAGACCAGCCCCTACCTGTCAAAACATTGCATGTACTGGGCTTGTAGATTTGACTCATTGTAGAAAAATTGCTTAGCAAGTGTGAGGTTTTTCTTTTTAAAGTTTATTGATTTTTATTTTGTGTGTATGGTGTTTTGCCTCTATGTATGTGCATGCATTAGATGTTTGCTGTGCCCACAGAAGCCAGAAGGGCACTAGACCCTCCTGGAACTGAGTTACAGATGGTTGTGAGCCACCATGTGGGTGCTGGGAATTGAACCTGGGTTCTCTGTAAGATCAGCAAGTGCTCTTAACCCCAGAGCCAGCTCTTTAGCCTTAAATCTACTTATAACTTTTTTTTTTGAGGGAACAAGGTCTCATTATGTAGCCCTGCCTGGTCTGGAACTTGTTATGTGTACCAGCCTGATCTCAAAGATCTGCCCACTCAGCCTTCTGAGTGCTGGGATTAAAGGTGTACACCAACATATCAGTTTCAGGCTTGGAGTTTAATCCTTAGTGTTGACATTGATTTGTATGAATTTAAAATCTTGAACTTGAGCTTTTAAATTCATTGCAATTATATTACTATATAGCGAATGCATTGTAACTATATTACTCTGTAGTGAACACACTGTAACTACATTACTGTATAGTGAATACATTGTAACTATATCGCTGTACAGTGAACACATTGTAACTATATTACTGTATAGTTAATACATTGTAACTCTATCACTGTTTAGTGAATACATTGTAATTATATTACTGTATAGTAATACAATATAACTATATTACTGTATTGTGAATGGTTATATACATTACCATGTAGTGAGTACTTTGTAACTATATTAGTGTAGTTGGTACATTTTACTATAGTACTGTACAGTGAGTACAAAGTAATTATAGCACTATATAGTGAATACACTGCAATTATATTACTGTATAGTAAGTACATTATATAATCATATTGCTGTGCAGTTAGTACATGGCAATTATTATATTATTAGCATATCACAATTATATTACTGTGTAGTTAGTACATGGTAATTCTATTACTATATAGTGATATAGTCAGTACATTGTAATTATATTACTGTATAGTGAGCAGATTGTAATTATATTACTATGTAGTTAGTACATTGCATTAACTATAGTTTAAAAGGCATTGCATATTCAAAGTTTGCTAAAAGAGTGTATCTTAAGAATGCTTTCTATAGAACAAAGTAATTATAGAGTCCAAGTTGTCTTGAGTGTGACAATGGTATTTTATTTTCTCACTGAGGAACATTAATTTTTTCCCCTTGTATTATCTGACCTTGGTCAACTCTCTTGTCAGTTCTACAAGCTGTTTTTGGGCTCTTCATACTTTTACGCATAAAAAGGATGTCAAATGGGACTGATTTGTGCCTTCCTCTTTAGCCTGTGTGATTTTTGTAGCCTGTGTGGGAGAGGTCATCACTGACTGGCCTAGTTGGGAAAAGGAGAGGAGGGGCACATCGAGACTCCGCCTGTTGCTGCTGTAGTTGAGTTGGGACCACTGGAGCAGCTTTGCCTGCAGAGGTGGCTGCCCCCTCCTGGGTCAGCTGCCAGGCTGGGTGGCCTATGTGAGTGTCAGCTGGCTTGTTCTCTATGTTCCGGGCTGCATGTTCCAATGGTTGCTGTTATAGCTCTGATCTCTGATCTGGTCCTCTGAGCCAAGCCCTCCGCCATTGGACCAGAGCTGGAGGAGAGCAGATGCTTTGAGGCATCTGCAGGGTGAGGTCCCAGGGAAAACAAACCATGCATCCACCATTACCAGCATGGTGAGGAAGGGCAGAACCAGGTTTCTGTGAGCCTGGGTCTGGCTGTTCGGTTAACCATCCTTGGAATCTGGCCTGTGTCTCTGATTCCTGGGGAAGTGGACTGTGTTTCAACATCAGTTGCAAAGTTCTCCAAATAATGGCTCTTCTCTTCAACAGCAAAGTGGTATATATATATAATTTCAACTGTTGACATGCAAACTTTTCTGAAATATGCCAGAGAGCTGCAGCCCTGGGAGCTGCTGTAGCCGTGCCTGGCCAGCTAGGCTCACCCTGTGCTGAGGGGGAGAAGGCTTGGGGGTGGGCTTAGTGGCTATAGTGGTGAGGGATGGTCACAGCTCAGAGACCCTTGTTTCTGGTGTCCCATCTGCCCCTCCTCTCAGCCTGTTCAGCTGAGATTGGTGGACTGTGTGTACACAATTGTATGTATGGTACCTGAGGCATGCAATGCACAGATGCCAGGCTTTGTGAGTTCTTGGTCTCCTCATCTGGAGGAAACCCAATGTTGGGAGCTCAGGACTGAGGTTTCGTGAACTGTCATCCACACTGCAGCGGGCGTGGCAGTGGTGCAGCTGCCTTGGAGTCTTCTGTGCCCCCATGAATCACCCCAGTACACCCGCTGGTTCATCAAGTTAGCCTTGAATGGAATTATTGCTTTGGGATGACCTGGGATTGGTAGATGTTTGTTCATGGCTTCCCAAGACAGGTCTCACACATGACAAACTCATTCTTCACTGTCTTGGCCTCCCAACTAGCTGGAACTACAGGTATGTGCCTTGTTCCCATCTTTCTGGAGAGCGTGACTATGGTGGCAGAAAGAGAAAGACTAACTCGGCAAAAAGAGGAAGGACAAAGGTACCTGGCCAGCTCCTTTTCAGCCAAGGTTTCTCATCCCATCATACAGATCGTTCTAAATAACTTAATCATCTCTCACTGTCCCAGACTCATGAGCAGTGAGCTTGAGTCTAACACGTGGATTTTGAGAGGCGCTCTAACAGTCACAGCGTTGCAGACCTTCTGAACAGACGAGCGGGACTAAGGCTTTTCTTCTAGGAAGCACTTTGTTGTGTCAGCACACAGGCTGTCGGCGGGTTCCTAGCCAAAGTCTGGAAAAGTCCATGTACTGTGACTCTTATGCTGTTTTAGCTTCTTTGTCTCCGTATTGGTTGACATTTTAACTGGTACTTTAAACTATTGGGCAGTAAGGCTAAAAAGCTGGAATGGAGGGGAAAGAGGAGGTGTCAGGAAAGATGGGGTTGCATGTCTACTCAAGGACACTGCCCTGCCCAAGTACAGGTTTCTTGTTTTTCTTTCCCTGTGCTATTGAAGGGCCTACCACAGTTTACCTATCTAATCAATCAATCTATCATTTATCTATCTATCTCTAATCTATCTCTCTGTCTAATCTATCATCTATCTAATCTATCTATAATCTATCTCTCTATCTAGCTATCTTTTATCAATAATCATCTACCCATCTGTCCTTCTGTCTAGCTACCTACTTACCTATCATCTATCCAATCATCTGTCTATCTATCTATCTATCTATCTATCTATCTATCTATCTATCTATCTATCTATCTATCATATCTCTATTATCTATCACTTACCTTTCATTTACCTCTTCATATATATGCATATTCAGTGAAAAACCAGTTTATCTTGATCCCTCCAACTCTAACCTGGTTGCTTATGTTTTTCCCGGCCTCCTCCTTCTCTTGTTGGTTCCAGGGTCCCACTGCCCTGTCAGCTCTCTAGCCTCTTCGTTCTTTGCAGACATTTGCTGGTCCTAAGCCTCCAGGGGCATTCTAACCTACTAGGCTACAGTCACCTTTCTCCACTCACTCCTAATTTACTTAGGCTGATTTCTTTTCCCTCACCTTCAGCCAAATCCTCTGACCTCATACTTCATTTAAAACACAATTTGCCCATAACGCCTCCCTTTTACCTTGTGAAAATCTTGGTTTTTGACAAATGCTTATTGTTCTGAATCTCCCAGGATCATACAGGTAGTTCAGTGTCTGAAAGAGTCCCTTGCAGTTCACCAATCCAAACTCTCCACTCCCCAAAGCCCTGGCCAACACCCATCTTTGTCCTTGTTCTCTGGTTTTGCCTTGGCATTGTCTAGAATGCCACGGAACCAGCATCACATTGGGTGTTCCTTAAAGAGCATCTAGAATGCCACAGAACCAGCATCACATTGGGCGTTCCTTAAAGAGCAACTTCTTCATCTCCAGTGCGCACTTAAGATTCATCTGCATCTTTTTTTGTGGTTACGTAGCCTTCCCTTTTAGCCAGTGACGAATTTCCATTAGATGTATGAGCCTGCTTGTTTCTTTCTTAACCTGTTGAAAGACATTTCAGACTCTAGAAATTACAAAAAAGATGCTGCCAACCTTCTATTGTAGGCTTTCTAGCACAGGTTCCCAGAGCTTTTGTGTAAATGTCAAGGAGTGGACTCGGATTATGTGATCAGGCCATGCTTGGCTTTGTAGGAGACTGTTACATTCTCTTGCAGAATGACGATGACATCTGTCTTTCCAGCAGCCATGCCTGTGTGTCTCTGTTTCATACTCTCCCAAGCACTAACCAAGTTTTTTTTTTTTCTCAAAAAGTGATATTCCCTCTTTTAATAAGTGTACATGGTATCTCATGGAGTGTTAGTTTTCCAGTTCTGGGATGGAATGCAGAACCCTTCCCATGCGAGTCAGGTGTTCTTTCATGGAGCCCCATCCCATCTCAGAACTTCAGCCTGTCTTCACAGATGGTAGCAGAGGCTTGTCTGCGGAGCCCAGGAGCCCCTCATTGGCAGGCGACCCTCTGTGAGCGATCAGAAGTTCTGAAATCTTGCAAATGGTCTTTGCTCCTTCCTTTGTGGAGTGAATCCCCAGGCCTTTCTCTTTTCCGATTCTCTGTTTGTGTATACATAGCTGTCGGCATGAAAAATACCGCAAGAAGCCTTAGAAGCAAGATTAATCAATGGGTAATTTATTGTTTATGCAGCAGTTACCCAATCTGGTAACGTCACATTGGCCCAGGGAATATAGATCTTTCCCATCCCTATAAATCTGCTGGCCTTCACCACCCAGAGTATTTGTTTTCAGGAAGGGGTGAAAAATAACCGTCACTAAATTACATGGAATTTTATTTTAAAAATATGGCTGGCCTTTCTGGCTAGCCAGCGAGGACTGCAGGATGTGGATGGGCTGCAGCTGGCCAGGAGTTCAGTGGAACGTGGTACAGTCTGAATGTTTTTCTGTTCTTGTGTGTCTGGTTTCCAAAGGCACTCATTGACTTAATTTTTTAAAGAAGATTTATTTTTATTTATGTGTGTGTATGTTTGTGTGTGTGTGTGTGTATGCCTTATTGTTCATGTAGTACCCTGAGAAGCCACAAGAGGGCATCAGATTCCCAGATCTGGAGTTACAGGTGGTTTTGAGCTGCCATGTGGGTGCTGGGAATCAAACTCGGGTTCTATGCAAGAACAGCAAGTTAACTAGTAAGCCGCTTCTCCAGCCCAATCTGACTTTTGAGGATATGAAGGTTGCACATTTTTTTCCCCAGCACAACAAAAAAGCCAGTCTCTAGCCATTACCCCACTCTTCAAGGGTGCATGCACACATAGATGTGCACAGGAATGCTTTAGTGACTTTAGAAAAAAAACTGGAAAGTCTTGGGCCTGGGCCTGGGCTTGGTGGCTACAGAAAAGCCAGCAGGCGCCATTCAAAGACACTTAGAAAAAGAAAGAAGAAGGAAACAGATGCCTGGGCCAAGGCTGTATCCAGGGGTTCCTGCTTGGAGAAGGGAGCAACTTAGGGAGGCTTGGGGTACAAGCAGATCCCAGAGAGCACTCTGCTGCAGCCCACGGGAGGCCCAGCCCCACTTCCCTTCCAAGTTGGACCAGGGTGTCTGCTGGAGGGTTCACACGGGCTGTGTGAGGCCAAGCGGCCCCCTCACAGAGTGAAAGGTGCGTTCAGCCCTGCCATCTCCTTCCCCATGTGGTCATCATGAGAGGACAAGGCTCAAAGAATGCCTGGGCTTTCCCCGTGTCACCCTATAGTGAAGCCCCAACTGGGTTCTTAGAGTTGGCTCTGAGCACCCTCCCTGAAGTCCTTGGACCTTTCTAGCTGGAAGTGTGTCATCTCTTCCCCTGTTGGCCCCTTTGTGTCTCCACAGTCCTGAGGTGGGCTGACAGGTTTAAAGACAGTAGAGAGTGTGGGTGGTATAGCTCTTAGGCCCAGGAGCGGAGGGAGGGGAAGATGTGGGTTGAAGGAAGTATGAGGACAGCTGGGAATATTAACAGGGAAGTTCACAATCACAGAAGAGACAGGCATGGAGTGGCAGTGGCTACTTGGGGCAGAGAAACAGGGCAAGGGACCAGAGCGATTGCTGGTGGAGGCAGGGTCTTCCTACGTGATGAGGCGATCCTGGAATTACTCGCTGAGAGTCATGGGACATGTGAACACATTAGGAACGCTCTAGTTGTGCACTTAAGTGGATGAGCCTGTAACACGTGTGACAAATGAAAGGCAAGTGTTAAGTGAGGGGAGGAGGAGCAGCCTGGGCTAGATGTTTCCATTAAAGATATGGGCCACATCAGGACCAGCAGGTCAAACTCAGGGTCTCACCGTGCCCAAGAGGACAAGGAGACCCATGGGTGGTCCTACTGTCTGCGTGGCTTGAGCCCTCTCCTCCGGGTGACAGAGCTCTCTGTTCTGCTGGCTGGCAGTGTTGGATAACACATTTGTACAAAGCCCTGGTGTGTCTGAAAGAGGCATGCAGAGAAAAACAGGAGACGGAGCTGGCCACTGGGTTCATGAGGCACCCTTAAGCTGCCCGGGAGTGGTGCCAGCCTCCAGGGGAGAAGGGAGAGACAGCCACAGCCAAGTTGCCAGAGGCTACGCATCATCTCAGAACCTCCTCTTCATTGGCTCTTCTGTACAGAGTTTGTTGGCAGTGCCTGGAGCCAAGTTTGCTAATGGGTCTGAGCCTGTGGTAGAATGACTTCCCATCCTTCCAAACACTCTCCATCTAAAATAGTGGTTTTGTCCCCAGGCAGTGTCTGGCAATGTCTACCATCCTTGGAGTTATAAATGTAGGTGAGGGGGCACTCCATTGGTAGTTGGCTAGTGGAGGCCATAACATCCCACCATCTCCAGGATCACGACAGAGGCCCACTTGGCCCCCAAACAGCGAGCTCACAGCTAGAGAAACTTGGGACAAAAGGCACAGACAGTGCTTATATGGTTGTGAGAAGTTAGGGAGAAAGCCCTGGGGAGAGGAGCAGGGCTATTGTTTGCACTGATCCTCGGTGGAGGAGGCTGTGCCTGAGAGCATTGGGGGAGCGAAAGGAAAGGAGCTTCAGACAGAAGAGAGACGTGCCCCACGGGCAGTGAGCAGGGCCAGCACACTGAACACTGGAACCGGAGGCTTGAATTCCGTGCAGGTCCAGGCTCTATGTGAACTGAGAAGTCATTTGAGGTCTTTAGGTATCACTCTGTGTGCCCTGCTGTAATCAAACCTGCCTTGGCTGCCTTGCACACTCAGGGCTTGTGTTAGCTAATTTGGGCAACCAAAACTAGACCCTTAGCCAGCACAGTGTAGTTCCTCACAGTCTGAAGTCCAAATCTCAAGGTCAAGGTTGTCATGCATGGCTGGCTACTGAGCCTGGAGAAGACTCTGGTCCAGGCCTCTCTTGCCTCTGGTGGCCACACATGGCCCTCCTTCCTCACACAAGCTGACCTCTCTCAGTAGGGATAGCAGCCATATTGGAGGAGGCCACCCTACACTCCTTCATTTAATTTCATGACCATGAAACAACCCTGTGTTGTATGTCCTGAGGATCCATAGGTTCTGGAAATCAAGACTGCAGTACATTCTTTGTCAGGACCCAAAGTTTAGCACACATCAGGCTGGTAGGGAGAGTAGAGCATGGAGTCCAGTATACCTCAGAGGCTGAAAGCCCAATGTTGGGGTGATCTTTTCGTACACTGTGTGAAGATTGTCTTGTGTTATTCACACATTGATTTCTGTACAGATGGCTGAGTACCATCTAGATTTTGTTATTGTTATTCGTATGGATCATCTTGTGCCTTGGTATTTTGTAAACATACCTTCCTCACTCTTGATTGACGTAATAAAGAGCTGATGGCCAATAACTGGGCAGAAGAGGAAAGGCAGGACTTCTGGACTGAGAAAGTATCTCTGTGGGAAGAATCAGTGGGATTCGCCAGTGAGACATGTAGGAAGTTGGGAGTGAGACAGTGTTAAGAGGTCACATGGCAGGATGTGAACTAGAAAAAAATGGGTTAAGTTAGATGAGCTAGCTGGGAGGTAGCCTATGCTAAGGCCCGAGATATAATAAACAATACCAAGTCTCCGTGTCTTCATTCTAAATGCTGGTGGGCCCAAGCAAGTCTGACAATGGTCCAGGAGTGGGGCGGGGTCATGGTGGCAGAACTGATAAGATTGGATCCCAGTTTCCTGGTCCATTGAGGTCACGGTCAGAGGCCTGGAGAAATGGCTTCCCTGCATCCTCAGGCAGGTTTTGTTCTCAGTTCCAAGATCCCAGCGGGTTAGAGTCCATGATGGCCCTGAAGGCCCGGTGGCTAGAGTGTCAACTGAGAGTTCACATCCTTAACCTGGAGCGGGAAGCTGAGAGAGCACTGGGGCTGACACAAGGCTTTCAGACCTTGAAGCGTGTCTCCAGCGACGCAGCTCCTCCAGCAAAGACACGCTCCTCCTAAATGTACTCGGACAGCACCACCCACTGGCAGCTAAGCACTCAAACATAGGAGCCTGTGGGGGACATTTCATTCAGAGTGCCACAGCCAGAGTCACCTGCTGTGCCCTTGGTGAATCTGTAAAGCTGTTTTCAAAACACCTTGTAGTCTTTAGCTACAGGCATATGTTAAAAATTAATATCTGCACTCTTAATAAAGTAATATATAATCAGCAGAGGACATGGGTGACTTCAAAACTCTGAAAAGCCTAAATAATAGAACACAGCTGCTCCATCTCCCTGTGAATGATTGTGTGGCATCTCTCCTAACGGTTATTTATTTCGTTGCTGTCCCAGAGCTGATGGCTGAATTACTGTAAAAGCTCTCACTGCGTTAGGATGGCAGCGCTCCATCATTATCACAAGCTGTTTGTTGGTTGAGAGGGGCCGTCACCCACTCTTCTCTCCATGGTTTTTAATTGAGTGATAGGTACCCACCCTAGTGCCTGGCTTGTCATTTTGTGCAAGGCTCAAAGGGGATGCCCTTCCCCTCCATCCGAGGGGCCCTGAGGTGTTCCCTATGAATCAGGGAGAGTTTCTCCAAAGTCCAGGGGGAGAATGGACACCAAGTGTCATGGTTATTGCTGTCAACTGATGAGATTTAGAGACAGACCTCTGGGCATGTCCATGAGGGGTATTTAAATTAGGTTAATTCAAATGAGAAGATCCACCCTAAATGTGGACAGTGCTATCCCACGGGCTGCTGTCTCAGACAGAATAAAAGAGCAGAAAGCTAGTTGAGCGCAAATATTAAAATCTCTCTGTTTCTCGACTGTGACTGCAGAGCAATGTGACCAGTTGCTTCAGATTCCCATGTCTTCCCACCCCCATGGACTGTGTGCACTCACACTATGAGCCAAAATAAACACACCTTTCCCCCAAATTGCATTTGTTAGGTACATGTAACCAAGGACCTGACACCAGTTCTGTGGGGTGCTTGTCCAGCCAGCCTCTTGGTGGCCATGTCCTCACTAAGTGTCTGCTCACCACCCTACAGCAGAGAACCTGCTGCTTGCTGGACACCAGATACAGGTTTCTCACTGGTTTCTGTAAAGGACAGGGGTCCAGGGTGACTTCCCCATGGCATGCATGGCAGCAGGCCATTCTGGGACATGGAATGGTGGTTGTGGGACCTGTATTCTTGTTTCTGTCTCATCCCTTCTGCCTTCCAGTGAGCAGAGGCTGATCTAGTCAGCCAGAGATCGGGGGAGGCTCCTTTCACAGCAGGAGCCTCAATTTTCCTCTAGTCTGAGTCCAGCAAGGCACTGGCACCCTGTCCAGACTACGCTTGGCTCGAATCTCAGGTCTACCCTTTCCCCATCTGCAGCCAGGTCTCCAGGAGGACAGAGTGTTTGGAAGGATCCCTCTGCTGATCTGTCTTCAGAGGGATGGTTCTGCTATGTGGCGTGAAAAGTGAAAGTGCAGAACTGGCGCTGTGTTGGGCAGCGTCTGCTCACACAGCATCCCCGGGCCCCAAACAGATGAGGAGACAGAGGCACAGGTGCTGAGTAGTCACATGCAGCGTCCTGGGACCAGCCAGCGACAAGGCGAGTCCTATCTCGCCCAGGACCCGTCCCCAGACTCCCCCATCAGCCTCTTCTCACATGCCCTCCTGGACTAGTGTTTGGTATGGCTGTTGCTTTCCCCACATTGATCATATCCTCTCTCACACACATACACACACACACACACACACACACACACATAGACACACAATGCTCCTGCACACGCCTACACCCACATCCTCACCTCATGCACTCCTCCCTGCCCCCCACAACCGCAGTAACTCAGGCTCCATCTGTGTTTGGGCTTTTCTACATCTGCGACCAGCTGGAAGCAGACACTGCCGACCGTGGCCGAGGTCTCCCTGGAGCCAGATATTGACTCTTTGTCACGTTCACTGTTGTTATATCCTCCTTGTCTGTTGTTTCTGTTTTCATTCTGGTTTTATGTGCTTCCACTGTACAGCTCTCCCCTTCCTTATTACTCATAGCCTTTATCCAGACATGTTCCTGCTCTATTACTTGTGACTGCCGGTTCTGTCTCTGTCTCTCTGTCTCTGATCTTCTCTTACACAGAGACACACAGACACACACACACTCACACACACAGGCACACAAACTTAGGCGCACACAGAGATGCACACACCACACATACACACACACCACACAGGCACGCGCGCGTACACACACACACACAGCAAAGCCTCTCAGGATCTGTTTGGAGTTTTCATCTGATGACCCTTCCTTATGTGGCCACGCCCACACTGAGGGATCTCTGTGGAGATGTCCCTGCCTCTAGACAGGCAAGGGTATGTTAGGGGCCTCTGTGGGAATGGAGGGAATAGGCCAGGGCTCCTTGCTGGGTTTGTCAGAAAGGGCAGCTGTTCAACCTTGGTGTGATAAAGAACTTGTTTCCAGAGACTATTGTTCTGGGAGTGTCATGGGGCTTCAAGCACAGGAAGACCCTTTCACAGGTTTGGGAACAGCTTCCCTCTTAGAAAAAAGGGTAAATTTCATGCCCTCTGTCTGGGTCCCAGCAGAAGCTATTCTTAGAAATGTTGTGAAATGCTTTCTAATGCTTGGAAATGACAGAGATTGTAGGAGATTGGCGAGGGAGGGGGCACAGTGCTCCCAAACCATTGTCTTCCTATGTTGAACAAAGATATCATTAATTCTATTTTTAACCAGCAAATGCTCTGCCTCCAAATATAAACATCAAGGAACCCGTGTGCAGCCTGCGTGGGAAGAAGGCCCATGAGCGTCCTCCTCCCCACATGGCTGGTGGTGGTCCTCCAGTGAGCTGAAGTGGCCACTCTATCTGGCTTGGACACCATGACCCTTGCTCAGGCACAGATGAGTTGAAAAGGCAGATGGCTAGCGTCCTGCTTCCTCTTGGGAGATGGCGGGCCAGGTGTAAGCTTGGTGTCCTAGGCAGACATGTGAGCTCATGGGATCCCTGTCAGCAGTGACTATAAAACCCCCAAAGAAAACTGTTTGGAGGCTGGGCTTGGCTGCAGGTGGGGTACACACTTTTGATCAGGCCTGGTCCTGCTCAGGCCAAGTTCCCCCGATGCTTGCCGCCCTTCCAGGCTGCACATCAGGGTTTGTTGTTTGCTTTAACACCCTCGGCCGCACTGGGAGCAGGAAGGGAGGACAGTGGGTTCCTGGCCCTGGACAGTTTCCCAGCCCACTTTCTGTCTGTAGAACTCATCCCCAGCAGGTTCCTTGTGTCTGGGGGGAGAGCATGGGCAGCAGCACAGGCCATCATGTTGTACGATGGTCCTTGTGTCCACACAGCTCTTTCCACAGCCCCAAGGACTTGTCCTTCCTATCCCGTCAGTGCTAGCCCCCGCGGCACTGTTCTCACGAACTCTGAACCCAGGGCCTCCACAAGAGCAGTGTGCTCTCATTAACCACTGAGCCATTTCTCCTGAACCCCAAAACATACACTTATTGGCTCTTTTTGTTGTTTTTGAGTGAATGTCTCCTGTAGCTCAGGCTAGCCTCAAACTCTCCATGTAGCCGAGGAAGACCTTGAACTGCTGATCTTGCTTTCCCCTTCCAAGCGCTGGGATTATACATGTGTACCGCTGTGTTTGACACTCGTGTGCTCTGACTTCTTTCTTCTCACACTCAGCCCTCTTCTTCACTCTCATCACAATCCCTTTGAATGCCAGGCTCTGTGGGAATGATAATGCACAGGGTCTTCTGCCCACAGAGGGGTTATTGCATCACATCGTGGCCAGGCGCCAGCTTGTTTCTGGGGGTGACATCATGCCTTGGTCTGACCTGTCTTCACGAGCTCATGTACTTCTCGCCTCACTAGCATGTCACCATGATGGCTTAGTGACTTCTCTCCAGCATGTGATATCCATTTCTGCTGTGCAGCCGGGGACACAGACTTGGGTATTTTCAATAGCACCTTCTCTTTTTGAGAGCAGCCTGTGTACTAACTAGAAAGGGTTGGCGCCACAAGATGATGTAGCATGAACAGTGCTCCTTGCTTGCACGTTGTCCTCACTCATAGAATGAGGAAAGTCACAGACAGGAGTGCTGAGCAGGGGACCATCACTGACAGGCGTGTTCCTGGGAATGGCAGAGCCCAGTGATCGTGGCTGCTCACCAGCTTTGCTCCCCTCCTACAGGACAATGCAGTTAGTATTACGGCTGCACATAACTTTCTCTTCTATTGGACTGCATGAGTCACATGACCACACCTCACTGTGGGGAAGGTAAGGGGTGCTGTGGCTCACAGTTTGGGGGACACAGTCTGTCACAGTGAAAAGGCAAGGTGGCAAGAGGGTGACGGCAGGTCACATGCATCCACAGCCAGAGCAGGAGAGTGAACAGGAGGTGGGGGCAGCCAATAGAACCTCCAAGCCCATCCCCAGTGACTGAACAGGAGCTGCCGTGGGACAAGGCTACAACAGCCAAATTCAGCAGGCACCCAGCGTAAGGCCCGGCAGAACCTGTGCCAAGGCATGTCAGCTGTGACCCAGACCAGATGGAATGGAGAGCCAATCCCAGAACCCGTCTTAGATGGGCAAGCCTGGAGGGGACTGAGCAAGATCACCTGGGAAGAGGTGTGTCCTCGCTCAGAGATGCAGCCCTCTACACACCCCACGTTGCCCTGCCTCTCAGGGGGGACACAGCCACAGGCAGCCTTGATTTCAGCAACCTCTCCAGAAACCCCATCCTCATCTCCGTCTACAAGGCTAGGTGGGCAGCTGGATTCTTTCTTTTAGGATTGAATTTACTTCTTTGCCTCTGTGTTTGCCTCTTGACCCCTTGCTTGTTCCTCGGACCCATGAATGTGCTGAGAGTGTGCTTGGAGCCTGTGCGGGAAGGCTGGGAATTTCTTTGTTGAGCAAGTGCGAGGGCTTAAGGCGGGTTTATATTCTGTAGGCTTGAAGTTGCATCTTTCAGCTCCCACAGCTTCCTGATTAATCTTCAAGGCCTTTGGCAGGTCCAGCCTGGGGCATTAGGTAATGCACAAAGCTCATGTCACGGCTGGATTTTGTCAAGTTGACACAAGTTAGAGTCATCCGGGAGGAGAACTCTGCACTGAAAAAATGCCTCCATCAGATTGGCCTGTAAGCATGGCTGTGGGCATTTGCCTCATTGGTAATAGATGTGGGAGGGTCCAGCCCACTGTGGGTACCATTCCTGGGCAGGGGGTCCTGGGTTGTTTAAGAAAGCAGACACTGAGTCAGGGAAAGCAAGCCAGTAACCCAGGATGGGATGTGTATGCCAAGTTAACCTTTTCCTTCCCAGATTGCTTTAAGTCATGGTCTTCATCACAGTTACAGGAAGTGAACTAAGAGAGGTCATGTTAACTCTGGGGCTTTGCCTCTGTCACCTGCTGCAATCCTCGGACTGTGCTTCTGTCTGGTCTCATGCTATCTGGTCACAGCATGGAAGGAGCCTGCTGTCTCTTACATGGAGATGCTATCTCCAAGTCATCTGTTGCCAATGTGTATAGCAGATCCCCCCAGAGCGGGGTGTCCCCTGAACTTGGCTTCCTGCTGGGGTTCTGGGTTGGAAGTCTTTATGCTCAGCTAACATATGGTGTGGTTTTGGTCACTGATAGCTGTGTGAGAATAAAGCTCAGGTTCCCTACCATGACGGTCATGAAAGTGATATAGACAGGGAGCTGGAGGCTGCGTGGTGTCTGTGAGCGGCATGGTATGCAGAGCCGGGGGCTGGAGGCGGGGGCTGGAGGCAGCATGGTGTGCAGAGGCGGGAACTAGAGGCTCTGTGGCTCTGTCATGTCCTGTGAGGCTGTGGGTGGCTGCACTGAGCTTCTGTGGCCATGAGCAGAGGAGGGGTTCTGTGGAGGATCCTGGGAAGGTGGAGGCCACCCCTGCTGTCCCTGAAGCCCAGTTCCATTGTCCTTCCTGGTGCAGCTGAGCCAAAGGTGCTCCCTTTTAGCTGGAAGCAGGGGCTAAGGATAAACCCTGGTGTGCTAGGTCATCACCAGTTACAGAAGACTTCTCCTGGAGAATGGAGTTGCATGTTTGTGCATGTGTCTGTACATGTATGTGTGTGAGTACACTCTGAGACAGACAGAGAGACAGACAGACACAGAGAGACAGACAGACAGAAAGACAGACAGAGGCAGAGAGAGAGGTGGGGGGCAGTGGTGAGAGACGGTGGCTGGAGGGTGAACATGGCCAGAAGATGCATGGTGAAGGGATGGAGAGGTTCCCATGGCAGAAGGAAGAAGGCCAGTACTGATGGCCCCCGAGGCACTGAACATGTACAGGTTCCATGAAGATATCTTTTCTGCTGATGCAGGGTCCATGGAGGCTGTGATTCATGGAGACAGAACCAGACGCTTTAAAAACTTCATGATGATCCATTATGGATCTTTGTTGTAAAAAAATTGAGGTGCAGACTTGAGCCTGCCTAGCGACTATGATGTCTGGTGCTGCTTGCCTCCCCTGCCTCCTACAAGAGCGGCCTCACTCAGATCTCTGCTGGGAGCAACTCTGGTTGTTGCCTGTTCTGTCTGATTAGGAAAGCCACACATGTTCACCGTGGCTGGCTTGGGCAGTGCAGGAAGGTTCGGCAGCGCTCTCACGTCCTGCCCTGGGGAGGGCCTGGCAGTGACAGATGGGCTGTTTTTGTTCTTACCTGGGATGCGTCCCCTGATAGCCTCTCATGGCGGCACGGGCTTCTGCAGAGTTCATAAATCCCCCTGGCAGCCCGGCTGACAGCCTGGGTACTTTTATTACCGAAGGCTAATTGCTCCTTCTCCATCTGCCTCTGGGAGGCAGGTGCAGAGAGGGAAGGCTGGGCTGTTGGGAAGCAGTCCGCGCTGGCCGCGCCCTGGGGACCGAAGGTGGAGCCCATCAGAACCACAATGATAGCAGCTCTGGACACTCCCTGCACTTTGCTGAGCAAGATGTCTGTCTTTGGCACTTATGTTTCCAAACAACTTTCCAGATGGGCACTATCACAGAACCTGTATTATAAGAGAAAAACAAAGGCGTAAAGATGTTCCATGGCTTTCCCAGAGTCACACAGTTACCAAAAGCCAGGAGAGTTTCAATTCAGGTGTCCTGAGCTGCAGTCCCATGAAATCCTGCCACCAGCATCCCCTCTTTCCCTGGACTGGGCATGGTGGTGGAGGTGGAGGTGGGGATGGTGATGGTGGAGGTGATAGGATATTGTGATGGTGGTAATGGAGGTGATGGTGGTGGTTGTGATGGTGGCAGTGGTTGTGATGGTGGCGGTGGAGATGGTGATGGTGGTGGTGGTGGTTGTGATGGTGATGGTGGTGGTGATGGTGGTGGTGGTGATGATGGGTGTGACGGTGGTAATGGTGGTAATGGTGGAGGTGGTGGTGGTGGTGATGGTGGTTGTGATGGTGGTGGTGGTGGTTGTGGTGGTGGTGGTGGTGGTTGTAATGGTGGTGATGGTGGTGGTGGTGGTTGTGGTGGTTTTGGTGGTGGTTGCAATGGTGGTGGTGGAGGTGGTAGTGGTTGTGACGGTGGTGGTGGAGGTGGTGATGGTGGAGGTGGTGGTGGTGGAGGTGATGGTGGTGGTGGAGGATGCTGTGTTGGCGGTGGTGGAGGTAAGTGGAGATTTGGAGGTGGAAATGATGGTGCATGTGTTTGTTAGGGTGACTGGAAGTTCTTTGCTCTTCCTAGGTCTTGTCAGCAGAGCTGGCTTGACTCTGGAGCCCCACCTCCTCCCCGGCTTTGAAACACTGACGAAGCTGGCTGCATGCTTGCCTGACTTGCTTCCCTCCAGGCTCAGAGGCTTAGCAATGAAAATATTTTGTGTTTCTCAAGGTGGGGAGCACTGGGACGCTGGAATCTGTGGCTCCTCGGCTGTAACACTCGACTCTGTGGGTGGCCCTGTTCCCAAGCCCTGGAATGCATGCTCAGGGGAGAGGGGCTAATGGGATGAGCTTTGAGAAGCTCGCTCCATGTGGCTCGGGATCTGGCAGGATTGAAAATAAACAGAGGATGCACAGCCACACAAACACCCTAATCCCCCTTCCAAGGCTTTGCCCCTGGCTGTCATAGGCTGTGTATTGAGAATGACGCCCTTGGTTGCTCCAGTTTCAAGGAGTCTCAGCTGCAAAGCCACATGCTTAGTAAGACACAAACTCCGCAGGCAAAGCACAGGGCTTCTAAGGACCCAGGTTGCTACTGTCAACTGTGTGGTATGGGCCTGGTGAGGGTTTCTAAGCTGAGTGGTCCCCATTTCCCCAGCCTCTGAGTGGGACCTCTCCTCCAGCAAGCCTTCCTGACTGAAGAGAGCTTAGGTCCATCTGGCTGTGGACTTCAGAGCAGTTGGCAGCTGAGATTTGCCATCTGAATCCTCCAGGATGGCAGGACCAGGGTCGGGTGGCTCATCATTGCATTATGTTAAGTCATGTAGGGGAATCGTTTCCAGATGCATCAGGTGAAGGGAAAGTGGGAACTGAGTAACAGAAGCCCTTTAAAATGAAGGGTCTCCGGAAGTAACCTGGGAATTGCATGGTTTCCTTTCTACCTCATTTAAAACCAGAACATTCCCAAGTTCAGCACAGCCTTCTTACTTTGAAAAGAAGGAATTCAAAGCCAGGAGAGGAAAGAGTTTTCAATTCACACCGAGATAAAGACTAGAGGTGTTGATAGCCGCCATATTTCACTAGTATCTCAGCCAAACTCCAGGAAGTGGCTGACTTACCTTTCAGAGAGCCCTGTGGGTGCCTTGACAGGGACAGAGTGGGAGAGGCAAGTAAGGGTCCCAGTAGGCGAAATCGTCTGGCTCTCAGAGTACCTTGTGGTGGTTTGTGTGCCAGCTACCTGCTCATCTCATCCCTTTCCCAGACCTGACATCACCACATGGCTTGACGAAGGTTAACCTGTGGAATTGTGGGTTTGAGAACCAGGACGGACTATGAGCTCAAGGAGATACACCCTCCATTTGTTCACATATCCACCCCTTCACAGTGGACCCGTTTGTCATCCCCCATCATTCTTTCGTCAATGATGAGTGATAGTTCCTCATCCCTGCATCCATTCTTCCATCCTCCCATTCTCTCAGCTGTTGAATCTGCCCATCCATCCATCCACCTACCACCTACTTATTTCATGAAGTTTATATTTTCAACCTTTCATTTCTCTTTTTCTCTATATTTGTCAGTCTTTCTGTCTGTCTGCCTGTCTATGCATCCATCCAAGCACCCATCTACCCATCTATCTAATTAACCACCTGTCTACGTGCATGTTTATTATAGTCTATCTACCCTACACATACTACATATATTTTAGTTTAAAGAGTCCCTTTTTCAGTTGGGCAGTGATGGCACACACCTTTTAATCCCAGCACTAAGGAGGTAGATCTCTGAGTTCGAGGCCAGTCTGGTCTACAGAGCGAGTTCCAGGACAGCCAGGACTACACAGAGGAGCCCTGTCTCACTAAGAAAAAAACATCCAGCTCTCCTTTACTATAGCCTCTTAGTGGTACCCAGTGTTGTGTGTCCCAGGGCTGTGATATGTATCCCAACCCCCCAAGATGAGCAAAGTTACAGTACCATCATTCAAGTATTTCATACCACATCTGTACCCTTCCTTAACTGACACCTAGCAAGTAAACCATTTTGGAGAAAGCACAAATGTGTTCCTATTGGCACAGTCCACCCTATCAGCTGATCGCTCAAATCTGTCTTCCCACCAGGATAAGGGATCCTCCTGCCTTGCTTCTTCTGAGGCACATTCTTGCTTGGAAGCCCCTAACACCCCACCCTATGTGTTCCTGTATACAGTTGTCTGCCTCTTCTGCTTCTGGAGGCCAGTCTCATACGGGCTGTTCCGCAGTGCTGTTCTCCTTGTGTTTTTATGTTAATCAGCTTCCTCTCCTCCTCATTGTGTCATTTATCTCTTCTGGCAAGACATACACACAGTCTCCTGGTGGGGGCTTAGGACACTGTCCCATTTCCTAGATGCTTTCTCTGCTGTTCTCTCTAGTGTCTGGTACTCTTTGCCTCTCTGCCTCAATTCTAGTGGGTCTCTTTTCTAGCAGAATCCATTCCAGCAGTCTCCCCCCCCTCAACTGTGTGTGTGTGTGTGTGTATGTGTGTGTGTGTGTGTGTGTGTGTGTGTTGTGGGGTAGACTCTGTAGTCACATAGGCAAGGAGAGAGAGATCAGTTCTAGCAAGGCAATTGGACTCCCCCATTTGTCATCTGTTCCCAGGCTTCAGTCTTGAGCTGAGGGAGGACAGCCTAAAGCAGGAGTGGCTGCAAGGCATTTGCTCCCATGGCTTTCCCAGGAGGAATGCCTTTTGACAGGCACCCGGGAGGTCCCACTCCAAACCTCCTCTCATCCCTAACCCTTGTTCATTCTCAGTTACCCACAGCTCTTCTAGACGTTCCTGGGGGCCTGCTTCCTCACCGAGAACCCACAGACAGAGTTTGTCAGGGAATGCTGGGAAGAGTCCTGAGAGCGCTCACCTGCTCATTTCCTGGTGCCTCCACAGCAGTCAACGTGAGCTGTACTGTTTGCTGTGAGCCCATTGCTAGTTTAGTTTCTGTGGGTGACCTGTCTACAGGACTACCCTAGCAGTGTATAAAATGTGAGTTTTCTGAGGCAGAACTGAGCCCATCTCTGGTCTCAGCATCTGGCACAAGTCTAGTGTATTATAGGTTCTCCCCTGAGTTTAATAAATGTGATTAAAAAAAACCCATTTGCTGCCAAGAGAAAACTTCTTTCGGTTGTCCCTTGGGATACGGAGTGGGGGCCAGGGCTGGCTTTCTGGATTGTCCCTGGGATACGGAGTGGGGGCCAGGGCTGGCTTTCTGGATTGTCCCTGGGATGCGGAGTGGGGGCAGGGCTGGCTTTCTGGACCCCAGCTTTCTTACAGTCTCTCCCACCTTATTTATTTCCTGTCATTTTTGTGATGATGGAACTGCAGAAACCTTAGATGAGGGCTAAAGAGTACAGTTAAACGTACCCTCCCTGGCCTCAGTTTCTCCAGACATGGCTCCTGGCAGCATCTCTGCAGCCTTTTGGGCTGTTGGGCTGTGGGTACCATTGAGTGCCATCCTTCATGTGGGGCTGTGACCGTGCTCTCATCATGGGCAAGGCTGGGAAAGGGTACTGTGCTGTGACTGCTTGGCATGTGGAAAGTCTTCAGCCAGAATTTGTTGAATGTGAATGAACCCAGGAGTGAATTTTGAAAAACATTTGGAAGAAAACCTTCTCCCTCTAACGTCCCAGTGAACGCATGCAGTGAGTTTGAGCCACCGTCACTCCCATGTCGACCCTCTGTCCCCCCTCCTTCCCCACTGCCACCCGCCCATCTGTGCCCACCTGGCTGATCACAGGGAGCTATTTTTATACCTGATGTTGTGGGAAGGCAGAAGATTAACAGCCCCAGAGACATACTTCTCTGCTATTAATATTAAACAGGGTATTAATTTTACCAGTAACAGATATTAAACATGCATCAGAGGTCATTATTTAATCTCCAGGAGTCATCTAGCACCTTCCAGGAATAGGTCTGATCCCGGATGCCCCAGCTCCTTTCCCTTAACTCAGGGGTGAAGCAGAAAACCCTGTTTCGATTCCCCTGGAAAGAAGTAGGTAATTATAAACTCATGGCCGCTGAGGGAGAGGGTCTGAAAAATTACCACACTCAATTTCTGCGTTAGCATGAGACCCTCTGGAGCAGCCGAGAGCAGCCCTCCTAAGACCCTAACTAATAGGGGCTGCCTTGCTGGCAAGCTGCTCCGAGGACTCACCACTGCTGTAATTGCTAGGTGTTCAGGTCGGAGTTGCTAATGGTGCCTTGAACAGACCTAGCTCAGCACCTTTGGGATGATGGGAAGGTCTGGCATTAGTTAACGATGTGGGACTCCAGCTGGGAGTGAGTGATGGGCAACTTATTAAGCAGTATTACAAGGACATCCAGCAAGTGCTGATAACATACAGGACTGAGAGTGCAGACGACAGTTTCCAGCTGTTCCTTGTGAGGGATGGGACCTCCAAGACAAGACTGAGGGACAATCATAGCCTGATATTAAAGGCATGGGGCCTGATCTTATCTGTCTAGGCCACAGTCCAGGGAGGAAGACCCAAGTACTGCTTTGGAGTGCTCTTGAGTTGAGCAGATAGGGCTGGGGGTCTGGTGAGAACAGGCAAGGGCAGCCCAGCTGCAGGGCAGGGACCTTGAGCAGTGTGTGTGTGTGTGTGTGTGTGTGTGTGTGTACTGGATGCCCCTTTCAACTTCCAGCTGGACTGGATAGCGGTGCACACATCTGTGAGGCAACTACCCATGTCCAGGGACATGGAGAGAATTGGTCCCACAGACCCAGCTCTGTCGGTGTTCCTGCCAGCAACAGTGAGAAGATCTTACATACTTGAGCACCCTTACCCCTTAACAATCGGAAATTCAAGATGCTTCAGAATTTGAAACAATTTAACCAGTGACATATTGCTACAGTTGGAATTTTTTTTATCACATAATGAAACCTTGTTTCATACACAAAGTCATTAAAGAGAATTGTATGCAGGAAAGGTTGATGGCTCAGTTGGTAACACTCTTGCATATTTGGGACCACAAGGAGTACGAGCACCCAAGTATGATCCCCACTACATTCACCAAAATCTTGGCATGGTGGCATGCACCTTTAATCCCAGCACTCAGGAAGTAGAGACTGGTAGATTCTTGGGGCTCTCCGCTCAGCCAGTGTAGCCAAATCAATGAGTTGCTAGATCATCAAGACACCTAAACTAAAGGGGACAGTGACACATGACATCAACTTTTGACCTCTACATGCATGTTCACACATCACATCTATGCATGCACATAAGCACAGTGTACAGTTTATCTTTAGGCTGTGAATATAAGGTTCCTGGAAAAATATGAATAACTTCTGCATGCAGATCAGTCTGTCCTACTATGGAGTAGCAGACCTTTCAAACTGAAAACAAAAACCGTTAAAAAATTGAAATGCCTGATTGAGAAAATTTGAGATAAGAGATTTTTCTCTGTGTACTTCCTAGAAGTCTGAGCAGAGTCCTCAGACAAGGGTTGCTTTAGTGCCGTGGAAGATAAGTCCCAGGAGCACTTAAATGCGCTTAAGAAAAGTGTTCAAGGAGCTAAAATCTCCAGATAACTCAACTCTGCCTTAGAAGGAAGCTGAACAACATTAACAGGAATGCTCAACACCCAACACACACCGTTACAAGCCCAAATCATCAGCTATGCAAAGAATCGGGAAATGCGGTCTACAGTGAGAATGAAAGTGGATCAATAGACTCCACAATGATTACCCTGGCAGAGTCAGAAGAGTGTCCGAGCAGTTACCATAACGACACTCTCCGTACCGAGAATGTAGAGGGAGCAGGACATGGAGGCACGTGTTTGTAATCCTAACGCCTGCAGTAGAGGTGGGAAAATCAGGAGTTCAAGCTATATAGCAAGGTTCAGGCAAGCCTGGACTACATAAGACTCTGTCTCAAAAACAAAACAAAACAACAATAATCAAACCAAACAAACCAACCAACTAACCAAGCAAACAAACAGAAACAGTGCTGGAGTGATGGCTTGCCTTTCTTCCAGAAGACTCCAGTTAGATTCTCTGACCCACAGGCACCTGCACTCACATGGCAGATACACACCCACAAATAAAAATAAATCTTAAAATGCCTCAAAACAATAAACAACAACAAACCCCAAGTCCCCCAACCAAACCAAACTAAACAAAGGAACTAACAAAAAAATAAAGGTAAAAGGAAGGTAAATGTTAAACAGAGGCAGAGACCCAGCTCAGAGAAGAAAATTCCACATCTGAGATGAAGTGTACACCAGGCAGGATCAGCAGCAGAAGAGGCATGAAGAAGAAAGGACCAACAAACCCCAAAGACATAGGACTACTTATTAAAAGAATGGATTATGGAGGGACTGTGATGGCTCAGTGGGTAGTGTGCCTGTTCTGCAAGCACAGAGACCTAAAATCTGATCCTAGTCCCTATGTGAAGACATTATCAGGGATGGCCAGCATGCACCTGTAAGCCAGCAAAGCCAGCACTGTGTGGGCAGAGACGAAGGCTCCCTGGGGCTTGCTGGCTTCCAGCTTTGCTTCAGGTGCAAGGAGGGACTCTGTCTCAACGGAACTAGGTGGACAGTGACAGAGCAGGACACTGGATATTCCCGTCTGGCTTCTGAGTTCACATCTGCAAATTCATGCATGTATCACAGACACATCGATACAAAGACATACACATCTCACTTCTCAGAAACTATAGCAGAAAATAAATTTATCATAAAGATAATATTTTTAGAAAAGAAAGAGTAACAGAAAGGTAAATATACTTGGGGTACATATATGGAAATGTCATAATGAAATGCCTTAAATGTCATATAAAATACAAAATCGCCATAAGCGTTACTTCCTATACTCATAAGACATAAAGATAGCAATGTCAGGACATTTCCTCATCAGATGGGTCAAAACCAGTGATATGTCACAGATCTCAAACTGTCTAGAAGAACAAGATAAAGCACATGTGGCTAATAATTATGGGTGACTTCTGGCTGAACA
Source organism: Pachyuromys duprasi (assembly GCA_028658305.1). Classification (NCBI taxonomy): domain Eukaryota; kingdom Metazoa; phylum Chordata; class Mammalia; order Rodentia; family Muridae; genus Pachyuromys; species Pachyuromys duprasi. Next base: position 121,672,337 of record CM053763.1, read on the forward strand.
ATGCCAGCTGAAGGACAGTGGAGCCAACTATAAAGTACATAAGGAGAAAACTGCTATCAAGGGAGAATTCTATACCCAGCAAAAATACCCTCTAAACCATACTTTCAACCTTTCAAAAGCACCATAAATTTATTACTAGCTAAACCTCAGCCTAAGGGAATAAGACAGAGTGTAATCAAGCAAGACACCTGTCATCCTGCAGAAGGAAAACTATGTCAGACAAAAATCTTGATATACACAAAAGAATAAGGAGCACAGAAAATGGTAAATGCATGAGCAGTATGAAATACTAAAATAAGAAAAAAATCTTTTAAAGGCAGCTAAGGGGATGGTGAGTGGGTTAAAATGCCTGCTATGTGTTCATGAAGACCTGAATTTGGACTCCCAGCAACCACGAAGCCAGGCAGGGCAGTGCACACCCTTAACTCCAATGCTGACAGTGGTGGAGGGGCAAAAAATGCCTGGGGATTTCTGACCAGCAAGTCTATTGGGGACTGTGAGCTTTGGGTTCACTGAGAGACCTTGCTTCAAAATGTAAGGTGGAGAGGGACAGAGGAAGACTTTTGATGTTGGCTCTGCCCCTCCCCACAAATCTTTTAGAGATTGTTTATTTTTAAAGCAGAACAGCAATATAGTAAAGATTCATCACACATCTGAGTACAAATGCTTGTGAACAATGATGTAAAAGCCTCAGGTAGGGAGATATAGCACATCATGCCTCGTCTTGGGTAACATTGTACCATCAACCATCAAGCAACTACTGAAATGCATCCAGAACTGAGCAAAGACAGTCACATGTACAAAGCCAGCAAGAAGATGGAGCAATAAAGACTCTCAGCTAATCCAAGAGAGAATGGGGGTGGGGGGAGAGGGAGGGAGAGAGAGAGAGAGAGGTAGGGGAGGAAGAGAGAACAGATGGGACAGATAGAAAAAAAGCAAATGACAAAGGTTTAAGCTCAGGAACAATTTTATTAGCATTTAAAAGAAAATCTATAAATTTAAAGCAAGCTATACATCTCTGTAGCTGACCAGAGCAGGAGTATAGAGTAGTAAAGAGAGGAAGCCATGTTGTTTGAGCTGATATGGAGGCCAGAAGCGTGGCAGACAAGCAGCCGCATGGTGGGGAGGCTTTAGAGAGGAGTAAGGAAGCCCAGAGTACCAGAAAAGCAAGCATACAGGCCCTGGCCGGGATCTGAGAGAAAGAGAGAAGAGAAGAAAAAGTCTCCTTTTTCTGAATTAGGCCTCAAATAGGCAAGAGGTCCAAGTGAGCCTCATGGTGGCTCAGAGACTGCACCAGGGAGTGGGAATTTGGGGCAGGGAAAGAACAGTATCTCATTAAACAGAAATTAATTCTGCTTGTTTCTTTAGGAGGGCTGAAAGTGACCTACCTTCCGAGGGGCGGGCTCTTGGCCAGATGATTGACCCAGCACACCTGCAATGCTATGTCTCCTTGCAGGTGGGAGTTCTGTCTGTTTGACCAGAAGTTATTTAATTTTTATGGGTCTTTGTGGCTACTTTTAGTACCCTTCCTAAGAGTTAGATCTCAACAAAGTGGTGAATGTAGATCTCACTGACTCCTCACTGCAGTGCTGGTACCCCCGATCAGGCTGCCATTGGGACTACAAGTGCCAACTGGTGTGTGTGCGTGGGCACACTCAGGCATGTGCGTTCGTGTGCGGGGATGTGTGTGTGCTCGCATGTGTGTGGAGCCATTCTTGTGCCGACTAGTGTGTTTCTGTCTGTTGATCCCCACCACCCTGGATGTTTCCTCCACTGAGCTCTTTCTGAACATCTACATCGCAGGCCACCTGGGCTGGAGAAGATTTTCTCTGTGTGGGAATCCTCAAAATCCACGCACCATAGAGTCAAACGGGGTCACGCCTGCTCACCGGCCTGGCATGCACAGGTCCAGGAGGGTTGCTGTTCCCTCTGCAAGATGTGTGTAGCTGAGGGTGCCAAATGTCTCTCTCAATCCTCCCCCCTTTCTTTTCTACCTCTCCCTTCCCTTTGTCCCTTCCACCCTCTCCCTCTTTCCTCTATCCCTTCCCCTCCCACCCTCTCCCCTCCCCCCTTTCCTCTCTTTCCTCTTCCTGTGATCTGAGATCTGTGTGTTCTCAAGCACCCTGCAGTTAAGGGAGACTTTATAGTGACACCAATGGATTCTGGTAGGCAGAGAAGCTATGGATTCTGGTAGACAGAGAAGCTGCCGTTTTGGGGACTGTCAGGAAAGCATTCAAGCTTGCTTCAGACAGATTCTGCCTCCTGCCATCGCCCCTGTATCCAGCACCTGCTCTGCCTTGGCTGCTCTTGAGCTAATGCAATGCCGATGGAAGGGGTTGTCTTACACCTCTAAACATCGCAGTGTCCTTGTAAGGAGTGGGTGCTCAGCATTTGTCTGTGGAAGCGATTTCCTCAGTTGAGCCTGTTGTTCAGGTCACACAAAGAAAAATTTGAAGGAGCCACAGGAGAACAAAGGTCAGTTGCTCAATCTTATCTGAAAGGTTAGACTTGTTTTGCTATAGCCTTGGGGGTTAGGTGTCAAGGTGTGTCTTGTAGGAGAGGCAAAAGCACTCAGACTGTCAAGGTTTGGGTATAAAGCATCCCTCAGGTAGGGTCCTGTGTGGATGGAAGTCTTGGTTCCCAGCAGGCAGACCAAATCCTTGAGAGGTGGTTGGCTCATGAGATTTCTGGGTTAACCCATTAATGATTTGCACGTTGATGGTAGTTTTGGGGTGTGGTGGAAAGTTCAAAGAGGGACCTGGTAGGAGGAAGCAGTCTTGGGTGGGTGTGCCCTTGCCCTCGTCCTTTTCCTCGTCCTTGACTTTTAGGCTTCTAGGTCGTGATGTGAAGACCTCGTTCTCAGGCTGGCACCTCGCCTGCAATGCTGTCCTGGTAGTCCATCAGGTGCCTTTTCCTTCTCTCATCTCAGGACTGTGGCTTAGTCCTGGAGCAGAGTCCCAGCCAACCGCTGACCTGCCTGCCTCCCTCACTCCCTCCTGAGGGCTGTGGAGGAAGCCAAGGCCTCCTCACAGCTGTTTAGCAGTGATGGCTGGACAGGGGAAGTGCACCTCTATTCCTCTCTCTCCCTCTCTCCCTCTCTCTCCCCCTCTCTCCCCCTCCCTCTCTCTCTGCCCACAGAGAGAAACACGCAGAAGCATGAGAGCCGTAACGTGCATGTATAATTCAGAGGACAACCTCAGTTCCTCACCTTCCAGAGGGCTAATTGTTGTTTGCTGTTGCATAAACTGGTTTCTGGAAGTCCTGCTTTGTCCCCACCTCCCTGCGGGATCACGGATGTGCATGACAGTGTCTCAGAGACTCATCCTCCCACTGCAAATGCTTTACCCACAGAGCCATCTTCCAGGGCCCCGTTGTTTCCTGGACACTAAGGCTTGATCCTGATTTCACTGCCCGACTTTCCATTTCCCTCATGGGGGCAGGGCAGCTGGGACACAGGGCACAGAGCAGTTTTCATCCCATGACTCTGGGGGCTTCCTGTGGACACCCAGGACTAGAGCCAGGCCCCTTCCTGAAACCCACCTCACTGACAATATTCTCTGCTTAGCTGAGACACCCCCCCCCCACTGACGCACCCCACTGCGGGCCCCTCAATCCATACCATAAAATGTACAGTGTCAGTTTGATCGACTCCAGGTCCTGCTGAGTACTTAATCCTTATTTAAAGCTGATGTTTATTTTATTTTGGAGTTTAAATTAATCAGCCTCAGGATACAAAATTAGATAAGGCAGGGATTTAACTCCCCTGGAAGGAATCATTTCATATCGAGCCTTCGTGCCTCTGGCTGCTGGTGGCTATGTTCATATCTTCCTTTGCAGAGCCATCCAGGGGATGGCCAGCGGATGGACACTCTCATTCCTCACTGTCCTCCCCAGCCAGGGCACAGCCTGCTAGGAGGCAGGGATGTGAAATCCATGCTGCTTCAGCATAGCAGAACTAAATCCCACAAAAGGGAGGCGAGATAAAGCACAGGAGGGAAAACGAGAAAGAGAAAAGAAGTCAGGAGGGTGCTGCCTCATGCAGAGAAGCATTGTTGCTAAACAGGCACGTTATTTTCGTGGGATCCCCATGCTTAAGGAAGCAGACTGGCGTGGGCCTGTACCACCATCGTGGGTTCCGCTGGGGACACGTGGGTGGAGCTGCCCATTTGATTCTGTCCCTTCTCATCCTTCCCTGCTTTTCTCACACTTGTGTGTGTCTACACTCCCAAGGGTGCACATGTGTGTAGGCCAGAGGTCACCCTTGCTTGTTCTCATTGCTATCCCCCTGGGTATTTTGAGACAAAAACTTTCCAATTAGGCTAAGCTGGTGTTGTGTGAGCTTCCTCCTGGGTGGGGGATGAGGCAACGCCTGCATCCTCCTAAGGTCACAGAAGCAAAAACAAAGTTTGAATCCAACAAAGTTCAATCTGGAGGAGCCAATGAGTGTCTCAGGCTTATCTGCAGAGCCATGGACAAGGGGTCATGGACAGCAGAGTGGAAGGCCCTACAGCAGCCGCTCTGGAGGCACACACTAAGCATGGATGGTAATTTTCTCCTGGCTGACTAAAGAGAGGCCTTCCCAAGTACAGGTTCTCAGTCTGCATGCTCTAGACCTTTTCAGAGAGCTCTCTGCCACAAGTACTAGATTGCTACTGCCCAACTTGAACCAGTGGCTGGATTTCCTGTCCTCCCATGACAGAGCATCAATGGTCAACAGGGCCAGCTGTGATGAGCATTTGCAAGTGGGCCCAGCCCAACTCAAGATGGTGGTTGTTTGGGTCAGAGGAGAGCTGCATTACTGGCTGGCTGAAGATCCCAGGACCCACCTGTCACTAGCTCCCCCGTGCTGGGAGTGCAAGCCTGTGCTATTATTCCACTTTTTTTTTTAAACCGGGTTCTGGGGATCAAACTCAAGTTCTCATGATGACATGGCAAACGCTTCAGTGACTGAGACATTTTCACAGGCCACACAGTTTTTGTTTTAAATTTCATGTGCATGTGTGGTGTACGTGTGTATGTCTGTGTATAAGCATGGGTGTATCTGTGGTGTACACGTATGTGACTGCGAGGCCCACGATAATGTCTGGTGTCTTCCTCAGTAATTCTCCGCTTAAAAAAATAAACTGAGGTAGGGTCTCTTCCTGAGCTCAGGGCTCGTCAGTTTGGGCTAGTCGAACTAGCTTAGCTGGCTTTTCCCAGGGACCGCCTCAAGAGCTGGGATTGTAGGAGCCACTGCTTGCCCTGCTTCCACTGGCATCTGGTGTAAGCTGTGACCTCACCCTCATAGTAAGGATTTCATCTGCTGAGCCGCTTCCCAGCCCCTCCCCAGGTGGTTTTAAGGGAGTACAGCGCTTCAGGTGCAGCTGGGGATGAGAGCAGCCACTCAGTCCAGTGTGCTTGCCCCTCCTCAGCATGCTCCCACACAGGGGGGTCCTCTCCACCCTAAACCACACTGAGCTTGCGGGCAATGCACCATCCTAGTGTTTGCTTCTGGGTTTGGGACAAACAGCCCATCCAAACTGTCCTGCAGTTTGCTCTTGCTGCTGATGTACTGTCTGTTGATGGGAGTGGAAGAACATCCCATAGCTATTTGCTGTTTTCGGGGCCTGGTGGCTCTATGGCCAAGGACATACCTGGTGTTCAGCAGCCTTGCTGTTTCCTCCATCTTTACCCATGCCATTTTCTCACCAGGGTTTGCTTTATAATGCAGCTCTCCATGCGTTCCTGCTCCCATGTGTTAGAAATCCACTCTCCCTATTTGAGCCTTTGTCTTCTCCTGTCCACGGCTTCCTTTGTCAGACGGGCTTTTGCCTTCACTGCAGTTAAATTCTCTGTCTTCCTCCATGGTGTGTGCCTTTTGTGCCTTATAAAATCTTCCTCTATTGTCACAAAATATTGTCATCTTTTTTCTCTGATGAAAAAGCAATGTGTCACTCATTTTTTATCTTTAAATCCCCAGTTATTCTTTAATCCCATAGGAAACGCAAGGTGTGGAACTGTACTCTGAACTCTTGGCTTTGTCACAGGAGACTACATTGGCCTAGCTGGCACCAAAGGGGCAGAGGTGTTCAGGACTCGCTCTCAGAGACTGAAGCCACACAGGGCACAGAGGGAATGCGCCTGTCTCCAGGCCTGGCCTTCCCCTAATTTCCCTGTAAGTCAGGGGCAGGCAGTTGATGACTGGAGCCTGTTCACATGTCTACATACTACCTACTTTCACAGGTTTTCAGCCTCCTCAGACTGGATGGTTGGATCTCCCTCCTCAGAATGTGCTTTCTTGTCTAGGTCTCCTGATCTGGAGGCCAGGAGGCATCTGACTCCTAAGGACCAGATAAATACCATAGGCTCCAGCTGCAGTGGGTCTGCTCCAGCTCTTGGCCCATTAGTCACCGGAGGTGTTTCCCACCTCTGCCATATCTAGAGCCTGTGTTCTCATATACCCTCAACATCTTTTTCTTTAAAAAGGTTAATCTTTATTATTTTAAACTGTGTGTGTGTTCTGTGTATGTGCATGTGAGTGCAGTACCACTGGAGGCCAGAAGAGGGCACTGGGCGATGAGTCACTCAGGGTGAGTGCTGAGATCCAAATTCAGGTCCTTTGCAAGAGCAGTGCATATTCTTAACTGGTGAGCCATCTCTCCAGCCTCCAACTTCTAGGGCATCCCCTTAGTCCCCCTGATCTCATTCATTCTTCATGTTGACCATGACCTTCTGCAGAGACACAGTCCACATGCTCTTGTGTGGCAGGCTGAAGCTGTCTCCTTTTCAGCACCTATCTGCACCAGAGTTCAGCACATCCAGATAATCTCCCTTGCCTCACAGAGATTGCATGTTGAAGGCCTGAGAACTATATATAAGAACTTTATTCCTACCATCGCTGTGTGCTGAGCTTCCTGGATGACTGTGCCCTGTGCCTTGATGTTTTATTTTTCTAGAACTCTGTTGTCTGAACCTTGGTGCGTAGCAAGGGAGGAGAAGTAGTGTTCCCTTTTCCCTGTTTCTTCCCTAGTCACAGTGGAGGACTCTCATGTTTAACCAACAGCATGAGGAGGGAAGGACAGGCAAGCAGTGGCACAGAGCAAGTTTATGGGTTTTACGAATGGTTATCAGGGCACAGTGAGAGCAAGGAAGTGTGATCTCTGGCCACAGATGAGGAAGCTGAGATGTGAGTATCCAGCTCATGTCCACAAAGCCGCACAGCAGGCTGCATGAAGACAGAATGATAGAATGGATTCTTCACTCTGATGGATTAGCTACCATGGAGGAGAGAGATCACTCTGCTGTCCTAGGGCTGTGGGGGCCGAGCATATGCAAAGGTTTGGAAAGAATTTTGGTGCCCTGGGAAAGTGGGTTCACTGGGAAACGTGGTCAGGCTGGTGGGTCTGGGACTTACACACCTTGAATGTGGGCTGTGGAACAGTGGGTGGGGGTTCTGGCCACCGTGGGCCTTTCAGAAGGAATGGCAGTGTGGTGGGGACCCTCTGGGTACAGGGAGCTGTGTGCAGGCTGTCAGGGACTTGCAGGCAGGCTCTGGGCACCTTCATGGGCACCCACAGACCACACAGGCCTGGTGGGGTTTGCTTCTCATGCTGGAGACTGCAGCAGGAACGTGTCTGGGTCAGAGACCCTTGCTCCATCCTGCCAGGATTCTGCTCACAAGTTCAACGCTAGCCTGTTTTAGAGAACCTTAAAGGACTCTGTTGTGTAGCCCAGCGAGCGTAGTGCAAGGTGTTTGGGTGATAGAAAGTAGCAATGAGGTGGCTGACCAGGAAACACTGCTCAAGAGGAAGGTGAGGGGCTGGAGGGGAAGGGGGAGGAGCCAACTCGGCAGCGCTTGAAGGACGTTCACTTTGCCCACAGCTCAGCCACTCGTGAGCTGGTGCTCATCTCTCCATTCAGACAGCCTCGGAGTTATTTTATGTAACAGCCTGTGAGCAGATGGGCTGTGAGTCCCTTCACGGCGAGGGACTGAAGAAACAGTGTGGGGCTTATTGTGTTTTCCTTGCTCAGCCTCTGGAACAGTGGGAACATCTTTTGGGAGGAGGTGCCATCTGTCTCAGTTTCCAAGCACTTAGAGTGTGCAGAAGCCCCTGTTGACCTGTGATGGACACAAAGCCCGAATGAGGAGTCAGCTTTGCTGCTAGGGCCTCAAGCTTTCAGGGGATGCTTGTTGTAGCAGCATAACAGGCCTAGCCTGCTCAGCACTTGGTCTCATTAAACCCTGGCACAGCCCGGTGAGATCTTCACAAATGAAGACAGTGAATTTCAGATAGGTGAGCAAGGCACTCACACCATGGAGGGGTCGGGAGCTGAAGGCATGTCTGGCCTTGAAGGCGCTGGTGTTGGCTGCTCCCAGGGAACTGTTGTGTGAGTCGCACAGTCAGGAAATGTTCTGGCTGAGAGACAGGAAGAGGATTAAGACTCCACACGCCACACTCGTGCTTTTGTACAGATACCCAGGTGTTTCAAGTGTGGCAATTCAGGAGAAGGTGCTTGAGAGGTCACAAGGGCCTCTTGGTTTGGGTTTGAACTGGGATTATGTCAGTGAGTGGGAGATCACCGCCCTCCTGTTCCTGCAGCCCCAGGATGAGGGCTGAGAGATCGTGGGCCCAGGTGCCATTGGTCTTCTCCTGCACACACATTTCTTCAGCTGCCGCTCCTATGTGTTGGTGCTGCTGGGTGAAGAGCAATGGTTGTGCCTCTCAGGGCAGCCACCCCTTTCCTGCCCCATGTATCACAAGGTACCCACAGTCATTGCACAATGCCGCTTCTCACTGGCGTTACTCTCCCCACAGGAGGCGGCCTCACCTTGGATCCTCAGGCTCCCTCTGTGCTGGTGCATGGCAGACACTCTGCAGATACTAGGAAAAGAGGGAAATATGAGTTATACAGGCACGTACTCACCCCACCTGCAAGCCAGGTGTGAACACACACACACATGCACTCATTGGTATGTGCTTCTAGGTCACCACACACTCACACATACAAACACATGCATGCACACATGCACGTGCAGGCAGGCACACAGGCAGGCACACACATGCAGATGCACGGACACACACACACACATGGACACACACATAGGACACACACTTATGCACATGTGCACTCTGTTGTAGATATAAAACGTGTTTTTGTTTTGATCCCAGGTGTGGGATGTGGGGCTGATTCAGATATTCACAGCCGCAGACTATTTGCCTCGTGTGGCCTCTTTGTTAGCTGCAGACAGTTTAATTCTGAGGACTCTGGAGAGAGAATAAATGCCAGAGCCCAGAGAGTGTGGAGATATGAGAAGGTGCAAGGCTGCTTCCCCCCTGCTGCTCCTGGTTGCTGTTGTGAGACAAGAAGATGGAGATCTCCTGAAACAAGGACTGGACTGGCTCCAAGGAACCTGATGACCCAGACCAGCAGGAAGCAGCTAAGAGAACTGCGCCCTCTCCCACTAACTCTTTCCCTCTCCTACCTGGTGTGGGGTGGTGGGAGGGATTGGGGTGGAGTAGGGAGACAGAGATAAGAAACATGAATAAAAGAGTTTTTTAAAGTATGCCTACAGCACTCATACACACAAGGCATACACATATGTACACACGTGCAGTCCTGCCTGTGGTCCTTGGGAAGGAAGGCCTGTCCTTGAGAAGAAGTTCTTATTTTGAGTCATGATGCCTCTATTTTCCATCTCTGTCCTTATCACCAGCTGGTGGGGGAAGACCATTTGTACAACACTGGACTTCGTTGGACCCTCCATTCATATTTTATAGGCCGGTGCTTATTTTCCTGGTGGTTTTAATTTAGCTGTCAAATGCCAGGGTCTGAGGCAGGAGGAGAGCTCAAGGGTGGCTGCCTTTGGCTGACCCAACAGTGGACCTGCACACCCCAGCCAACCTCTGCTGATCCAGGTGGTATGCCGTAAGTGCTAAGGGAGGATGTGGGCTAGGCCAGGAGCCTCCTGATGTGGAAGGATGCTGTGATTACCTCCGTCACAGTGGGGACACCACCCTGCTCAGGACTGGGCCCCTGGCTCCTTGCCATAGCAGCCTGTCTTCATTCGATATAGCGGGTTCCTGGTAGGAAGATTTAGAGAGGAAGGAACAGGGTTCAGTGCTAGATAGTCTTTGGGAGAGGGCAATGCCTTTTGGGAGCAGCTAGCAGCTTTCAGAAGATGCCTCCAGAGTCCTGTCTGTGGAGTCTCTTGTGTGACAGGACCCTGGTCTTGCTGTAGGCACCACAGGGCACAAAGGTGAGTCAGCCTTGATCCCTTGGGGTCAGTGGTTGTTACTGCAGCACGGCTCAGCAGGATGCTGACCAACAGGATGCTGAGGATCCTCCTTGTTGAAGGTCTCCTGGGATTCAGCTGTTCTCTGTCCTCCTTTTTGATATAGAACCAGCTTTCGTCTCTGCCTTCCCAGGGTCAGACCCTGCTGGGCCATAGAGTGTCTTCTGGAGAGATTCAGTGGGGGCAGGAGCAGGAGGAAGGCTGCTGTGGAGGTGGCCGAGGCAATTCTCCCCAGTGGTCTCCGGTCACCTTATAAAAGCAGCGTTATTTATTAATGTGTTAATCAATGCTATCTCCCGGGATAATTGCCTGCCCAGAGGGGCCCGTGTAATTCCTAACAAGCTGCCATTAGATGCCCTAGGGGTGGCTGTCTTTCCTTCCACATCCATGGCCTGCAGCCTGACATACTCTTGATCTGGGCAGGTGGGTTTTGACTGGAGGTCAAAGGTTGGGGGGGGGTTCCAGCAAGGACAGGAAAGGCTGTGTCTCCTTAGAAAGAGTAATAGTTGCCTCTTTCCAAGGACATGACACCATGTGTCCATGTGGACAGTCCATGGTCATCTCCATACTACAAACTTTAGCTTAACCTGTGCTAACAGAAGTGTCATGGCAGCTAAACAGACGCCTGCACATGCTGTCTGGAGTTGGGCCACCTGGTGTTCTCTGGGGGCTCTGTGACCTTGTGATGCTTACTTCATTTTTATTCAGGTTCCTCTCTAACAGATGGTGATGCCTGTCACTTGGTGAGGACTTACGTTGTACACTCACCTGTAGAACACCAAGACCAGGCCCAGGTCCACATGCGTGTCCCATTCTCCAGATGGGCAGGACAAGGCACATAGAGGTTATAGGACTTGTCTTAGGTTATCTGGCTAGGCATGTATAGCTAGCAAGGAAACCAGGCTCTGGCCCCCAGGACCCCCCCCCCCCCACCTGTCACATCCCAGTGCTTCAGAAGGCCCCGTGGCAGCCTTCCCACGGAGGAGGCCGTCTGCAGCCTCCAGTGTTCCTTCTCAGCTCCTGCTCAGCACCCCATGCCAGGCCATCCTGTGACCCTCTCCTCATCTGCCCCCACGTTCACAAAGGCCTTGGAAGGGACAATAGCAGCTGTGACCACAGACTGAGTCTTGTGGGACTCAGCCCTGGTCACCTGTCTTCCATGCTCTGTAATGGCGTCAGAGGTTCCCACCGCACAGGTCCATGTTAACAACGTGGGTTCAGGAGATGGAGAGGAGTCATTCCGTTTCCTGGTACACTTGTTCTTGTGTCTTTGGGTTTGGACCTTTCTCATGTCTAGAAGGTCACACACGGGTGAGAATGAATGGGTGGAGTTACTTGTGTGCGGTGCGGATGCCATGGAAAAGGGAAGACCTAGAAAGAGGCCTATGGGGTACTATGGCTACCTGGCTCTAATTTCTATTGCTGCAATAAAATATTCTGAGAAAAATCAACTTAGAGGAGAAAGTTTATTTCAGCTCATAATTCCAGATTATGGTCAATCATTTTAGGGAATTTAGGGTGACAGATGCTTCAGACAGCTGTCACATCACATGCTCACTTGCTTACTTGTGCTCAGATCCATTTACTCTCTCTTAGGTAGTTCAGAGTGCCTAGGGAATGGCGCCCTCCATAGTGGTCTGTGCCTTCCCATATAAACTAATTAATTAAAGCACTTCCCCACAAGCATGCCCACAAGCCAGTTTGATCTCGATAATCCTTCACATAGACTCTCATCTCAGGTGTTTCTAGGTTATATCAAGTTGACAGTTGAAGCTGACCATTGCAATGGCCAAACAAAATATCTAGGCTTCTGTTGATACCAAATCATCCAAAAGTCTGGGAGATACGTGGTGCCTGGTCCTGCCTTCCAGACATGCTATATTAGGGGTGTCCCACCATGCCCATGGGTGGTGTGAACACATATATGTCGACTTTGAATGAAATTTTGACATGAATTTGTCATACATGAAGTTTATGCTGGGGGATTGCACACTTGAGTTTTATTTTAGCTATTTTTCCATCACCATTATCAAGGTTTAGCTCACAATTTGAGGACACAGTCTACCATGACAGGGAAGGATGGTGGCAGGGGCCTGAGGCAGCTGGTCGCACTGCCTTCACAGTCAGGAAGCAGAGAGATGAATGCTGGTGTCCAGTTCCCTTTTTTCTCTTCATTCCATTCAGGACTCCAGCCCACGGGATGGTGGTGCCCACTGATGACCCAATCTAGCCTCTCCTCTACTGCTACACCTGGAGATTAACCAATGCGAGCTACAAAATTAGCAACTATTTATTAATTTTATTCGTGTATGTAGGTGTGTGTCGGGCTGCATTCATAGCTGTCCTGGCCATCATGTGCCCACAGGCTTTGGGCTGGGCATGCCTGCAAATATAGACCATTGCCACCAGTCTTCTGGCCCAGTGTGGATAAATGTTTCCCACAGAAAGGGGGGGGATTGCATATGTGGGATGGGGGTCAGGCAGAAACCCTGACCATGAGCTGTGCTAGGAATGACAAGGTCATGGACCACCCTCAGGTTGACATCTTGGTCATCAGGATACACAGTGATTCCCCAAAACACTGAAGTGGACACACTGCCAGTAACTTATTCCAGGCAGCTGTACCTTGGTCTCTAGGCCCATATCTTCACATGCCTGCTTGTCCAAGATGCAGCCCAGTGGCTCCTAAAGGATCTCTTCCTTTTGTGTGGCAATCAGTGTGCAGAACTGGAGTTAGCAGGGCCAAAGCAAGAGTTCAGGAGCATCAGGAGTGGAACATTCTTCCCCACAGGGGGTTGACCATAGCTACTGGGGGAATTGCTTAGCCTAGTGGCTTCTACTTCTCCTTGCCTTCCTCCCTCACTCCCTCTGTCCTGTGCAAAGCCTGCTTACAGATTCCTCCCTCACTACCAGGACGGAATCAGTAAACTTTGCCCAGAGGATAAAGGATGGCTTCCAGCTCCTGATATTTACCGAATGGAACACCCTAATACCAAACCCAAATACCCAGCAATTAGATTTTCAATCGGCCTCTGAGCCTCCGTCAATGTTAGGATGGGCCAGCACATGGAGATCAAGAGGCCATCACCCCCATTCACCCTCCCTTCTGTTCCTCCAGTGCCAGCCCACCTCCTGCAGATGTACTGGGGGGAGCCCCTTGGTCCTCATGCCCTTGGCCCCTTCATCCTGTATCCTAGCAACGCTTCCAGCAGCCTCCATCCACAGAACACTCAGGTGGCTTCTCCACGTTTATCTTGGCGGAAGGTGAGCCAGCACTGTCCAGATTCCAGAAAGGCCAGACTGTGATGAGCGTGGGGACCTGAGGACCAGAGCACATTGTCCCTGTCCCTGGCCCGGGTGTACTTCACAGTCAGCTGGGAACAGGGTGTTCAGCTTATTATACTGTTATCTCCCAGCCAGGCCTGCATTAATCATCTTGGACCTCACTGGGTATCAGTTCATTCTGGTTTGTGCCTCTGCAGGAGCTGGACTCAGAGGCACGCGTGCTGGGGTGTGGATGCTCAGCTGTCCCTGCTCTCCAGCACCGAACTCCACTGCAGTCATGCGCACTGCCGCTGACCAGCTGAGAGCTATAGGACACAGATTTGACCCCTCTCTTAGTTTCTTCCTTTGTAAAGTAGGAGCCTCCAAGCCTGTCTCTCTGGGTTGCTACGGGGAGGTACGTGATGCTCCCCGGGGAAGTGATTCCACTTTGTCGGTTGTGAGAATGGATGGTTCTCCCTGGCCCAAAGTTCATGAAGGATGCTTCCTTGTGGGTGCTGTCCGCCCTCTATGGAAGGGCGAAAGGTCCAGGACTCCTGGGAAGGAAGGGGCTCACGGCTGCAGCACACCTGTTCAGCCACTGGGTGGCTTGGGGAGAGTTACTGCACCTCTCTGAACTTGTCTCCCTGCTTAGTGCAGCAGAAAGGATAATCCCTCCTTTGGGGCTGCTGTCAGTCAAGGGCAAGAATGTCAGCTCTCTGAGGTTCCCTCTCACCATGTCAGGCTCCCTCATAGTCCAGGCTACATGTGGGCTTGCTCCGGACAGCAGCCCCAATACCTACTTTCATATCCACCCAGCCACCTGGGAAGAACCTCATGTCTACCTCAGGGGACCACTGGGGAAACTGAGGCTCACAGGAAGTCACCTATGACGACATTTGCTCTGAACTGGAATTCCACATCTTTGTATGCTGCCTGGGGTCTGTCCCACTCTGCCTAAAAAGTATCTTCAAAGTCATGAGGACCGTGTCCTCCTGGACAGTTCTCAAACTAGGCTGACGATGTGTGGAGCTGAGGACCTGCTCTGCTTGGTGTCACAACCCTGGGCTGTTATGTCACTGTCCCCTACTGGCTTTGGTGAGGAGGAACAGTGACCAGGGAGCAACCACTCTGCCAGAAAGTACCAGGCTGTTCTGAACACTGGTCTGGCGGAATCCAAGGTCAGAGCAATCCAGAGAACATTCTGAGGTAGGGGGCTTCCTGGCTTGCCCTGCACCCGGCCACACCCTGACAGAAGAGGCTCATCCTCCTTGGCATCTCTCATCCCAAAGCTGGTGTTTGGGTCCTGGACTGGTGCTGGGCAGAGACCCCCACCTCCGGCTCACACTACCCCTGCTTTCCCCCACCTTGGATTCTGCAGGACTCTGCTTTGCATGCAGAGTTAGGTCTGCTCTGTGCTTCACCAGCCTTGACTTTCAGCTGGAGGTGGATGCAGTGTGGCAGCCGCCCCGGACTGGCCGTGGTCTCTGATGGGAAAGGTGACCCTGAGGTGTCCCTGTTACCCAGCCTTTCTCCAGGCTGTATTGGCTGCTAGATTAATGGTGTGTACAGAGCAATCGAGGGCCATCACTCATTCTGCAAGCCACTTCCTCTAGTCACAGGCAGGGTCCTTGTCTCAGGCTCTCCATGCCTCGACTCTCAGCCTCTCAGCCTGGAAACTGAAAGCCTGATTATTTGAGTCCCAAACAGATAATTTTTTGCCTGGAGTTGGGGGCATCTGACTGTCCTTCCTACTCCCATCCTAGACCTGATTCCACTCAGTGGCCAAGCTGGCAGCCACAGCAGGGTAAACTGCCCAGTTCCCTGGAATGGAGGTGTTCTTTTCCCTCTCACTGCCTGGATGTCTGAGGGCTTATTGATTATCTGATTCATATCTCCAAAGATGCCGCTTCAGCTGGGACTAACACGGGGCAGATGGCACTGGGTTCTAATGCACCTTGCTGCAGCCTGTGCCCATCATTGCAGCCCCGGAAGTGTGATGGTGTCAGGACACGGGGCTTCCAGTGGGATCTCTTGCCATGAGATGCAGTGGGGTACAGTGTAGGAAGTCTTGGTCAAAGCTGGCTCTCAGAGTTTTTCTCAATCTCCCCGAGGTGGCAGGCCTCAGCAGCTGCAGTGCAGGGGGGCAGGTGTATCTGTGCCATTAGACAGCACTCTGGGAGCATGTGCGTTTACTCAGTGAAAGGGAGGACTCGCATCATCCCTGCTCTACAGATGAAGAAGCTGGAGTTGTAAGAGATTCCTGAATGCAGAGGGTAAGGTGGGACTAGCCTTGGGGAGGTGGGGAAAGAGGGACTTTACACTAACCTGGCTTGTGTTGTTGCCTGTAATAAATGAGCAGGGGCCAAGAGCAGAGCCAGGTCAGGAAAGTGCTAGGCTCTCACTTAATGGCTTTTGTTTAAAAAGTCTTAGAGGCAGACTGTAGGCATGGTCAGGGATCTGGCTCTAGGTGGCTTCTTTCCCAGGTGGCCTAGCTTAATTCAGGGCTGGAGTCCGTCTTGCTGTCTTTGGGACTAGGGTCCTAGGTGGATGGGTCCTTGCTGGATGGATAAAGTGTGAGGAGCCGGGTCCATGACTGAAATCTTTGCAAGGGAGCTCCCTAGCCGTGTGTCTGTCTTCAGCCCTCCTCAGAACACATTTTCTTAGTGGCCTGCTCACAGACATAAGCTCAATTAAAAATTTTTTTTTAAAAAAACTTTTTTAAAAAAAAAGTTTAAAAAAAAACTTTTAAAAAAGTTTTTTTCTTTTGTATGTGTGGGTGGTTTGCCTTCATGTATGTGACCCATGTGTGCAGTTCCCACAGAGGCCAAAAGAGGTTGGCAGATCCCCCGGAACTAAAGTTAGACTTCTGTGAGTCGCCCTGTGATGCTGGGAAGCCATCTGAATCCTCTGGCAGAGTAGCCTGTGCCCTTAACTACCAACTCGTCTGTTCAGCCCTGGACTTGGGCCTTTCACACCACCAACAGCACCATCCTCGGAGTCAGCTCTCCCCGTCCCGCTTTACCCGGTCTTCCAGGTGTCAAGTTTGGGGGATGGGGATGGAGAGAGAACCACCAGCTTCCCAAGTCTGGACCTCATGTTGGTCTTCCACACTGGCAAGTTGGAGAACTGTGCTCAATGCCATCCTGTTATACCCACATCAACTGTAATTTCAGGGGTCCTGCGATCACCCTCAGGGGTGGTGACTTGTCTAGAGGGTTCAGCAGGTTCTGGATCATAGGTGGCTACTTTAAAGTCAGTTGATGGAATGTGGCAGAGTCGGGACAGCTCTGGAGAGCACCCTTGTCATGTGTGGTCAGGGTACTGACTTCTTCAGTATGGGTTTGTGATACAATCACCAGCCAGAGATGCTTACAAGCTTGGTACCCAGAGCCTTCACTGAGTCACGGAGATTGGGCTAAGTCCCTGAGTTGGCTGGCCACCACCTCTAGCCCCTTTGAGGCTGAGCTGACCGCCCATAGCATAGAGCTCCATCCTAGATCATACTTCAATACAAACGTGCCCTGCTCAATAAGGACCCTCACTGAAAAGCTTAGGCCACCTCCCAGCAGCAGAGGGCAGGGGCCAAGCTCTGCCCCTTCCGGCCCTGGCAGTGCCTGTGCTGTTATCTTAACACTTAGGTTCTCCAGCCTCTGGTCAACCAGAGCCGTCTGGCTCTCTGCTCATACCCCCGTGCTGCTTTGAGCCTCTAGGACCCCCACACTACCATCTTACACACTAGCTCTCCATGGCCCTTGCCCTCCCACTGAATCACTTAGCGACACCTCCTCCTCATTGGCCACTCTCTGGGCCTGTATCCCCATCATTCCCAGCTAGCTTCACATGCCTTGCTGCCTGCTCCCTTTGTACAGGCTCAGCTCTTCCTCACTGGGTATGCATCTGTGAACAGTAGGTTCACAGTTAGGTTGAGCACTCCGGCGGAGTACCTCGGGTGTCCCTCTGCAGGGCTGTGAGTTCTGGGAGGATGGGGCAAGCGTGGTTTTGCTCACGGCACAGAGCCAGTGGGTGAATGAGTCAGTGAGGATGACACAGGAAGTCACCTGACTGAGAGACAGGATGCTGTTCCCAAGACAGGAACACTGCTTGGGCACCTGGTGTCATTGGACTCTGATATTGCCCCTCTCTTCCGAGACCTCAGAGGCCTCATCTGCCTACTGTAGACTCTGGGTGGGAGAGGGTTTTGGGTTGAGTCTCTTGGGCACTGAGATGTGAGTGCTGGGCATGAATGGTTGGGTCAAGTCTGGTTCCTAGGAGTCCCTGTCAGGTGGAGTAAGGTTACGTGTTCCTGGGGGCTGTGGAGTTGGGTTGGGGCTAAATGTCCTGGGTTCTGAGAGGCCAAGCCTGTCTTCTGTTAGAAGCCAGAACCACTTGAGGCTTATAGATGACCTGTGCAGACAGGAGAGTTCCTGTGTGTCTTTATGCCACCACCTCTGGAATTAGAGACTTATATTCCAGTGTAGCATTTCTTGTAAGTGGCCAGTCAGTTTTAATCTGTTACAGTTAAGAAACGTCTGAGAGTGGTCTTCTCACTGGGAGTATTTCTTTGTGTTACCACTTAACCTTCACCTTGAGAGAAACAGGGCTTTGGCTCTGTGCCCCTTCCAGGCCCCACTCCCTTTCTCGGCTGTGTGTTCAGAAGCACTTCTGTGTCTCTCCAATATGGTGCTGTCTGGTCTGTGTCCTGGTCCTTTTTGGCTTCCATTCCAGCTCTATACAGTACAGTGTGCAGCCCCCAGGTTGAGGATTCAGACTCCATTGCTCAGTAGCTCTGACCTGGGAAGAAGACAGTCCATTGTTCTCTGCCAGGACAACATAGCTGGAGCTCCCAGGGACATGCGAGGTGTGGAGCAGGTGATGGGAGAGGCCCTTGGAGCTGGGCAGCGAGCCTCACATTGCCTTGGTGTACGTGCTCTCTCCTTGCCCTCTGCTGACCTTCTGCATTGTCTTTTCCCCCAGTCATGGACCAGAGCTTTGGTCCAAATTCTGAGCCTGAGAGATGCCGGAGAGTGACCAGCCATCCTGAGGAGGACATCTTGTCACTGTAACAGTGTTTGCTTCAATCTGTTCTTAAAACATGCCACTTGGTTTAAGGATGGAGGACAGCATGCCACGGCAGCTCCTGCTCTAGGCTGACATACTGGCAATAGCAGCCAGAGGAAGGAGGCGGGGGGGGGGGGTAGTCTCTGGGTCCTCAGGCTGTAGGGTGTGGCCCTGAGGCTGAAAGACCCATAGCTCCAACAGGGCCCTCATAGTTGGTGGTGACTGCGCTGGAAGGGGCGTGACTGCGCTCTGCTTCCGGGTCTCCCTGATAGGAGGTGCTAAGGAAAGTAGTTTTTTATGATGGAGTTGTAAACTTGGGAGACCTTTGCTGAGGTAGGGTCACTTGCAGAGATCTCCCAAGATTTGAGACACATGAACCTTCGTTTAAGCAAGTTCCTATCTACGAGTTAGGTGTGCAGATCTCTCCCTGTGTGCACATAAATGCTTCCGTGCAAGCACGCCGTCTGGGAGATTGCTTCTGACTCACCCACCAGGAGGAAGAAACCCCATCCATTCCTGGCGCCATGGAACAGAGCACAGTGCAGCCTGAGGAAGAGGTGGGAATGAGCTCATGATCTGGAATTGTCCTCTTGGCACAACTCGGGGTAAATACAGCACAGATGAGACATGCTAGGACACGCTACTTCGGCGCTGAACACATGCGGGCAGCCTGTCTCTAGGCTGGTACTAGGTGCCACCTCTTCATTACACCATGGTGGTTCTGTTATGCTCCTCTCTTTGTACATACATCGTCTGCTTGGAGCAGATAAGGAGCCCATCACATGGCTTCCTTGTGACAAACAAAAGGCCTACTTACCTCCCCCACTCCAAATACTCTGATGCATACTTTAACCTGAAGAGTGAGGATTCTGATGATCTGCTGCACAAAAAGATGTCACCCACTGGCTCCGAGGATTGTGATGTGCAGGTGACAGGGGGATTTCCCCTGCTTCCCTTCGGAAGGGTTTCTGTGTCAAGTCTGGGACTTGGGAGGATTCCAGAAGCCCAGAGTGTGTTAGTTTCTGTTTGCTGCTGTGACTGATACATGCAACACACAACCTTGGAAAACCTACTTCAGCTCATGGTTTTAGATGTGTGTTCGTTGCTTTTTGGCTGCTGTGTAAAATACTGTAACCAAGGCATGATGGCTCTGCTTGGTTGTCACGAAGCCCTGAGAAGCTGGGCACCCCTGTGAGGGGGTTTTCTTAATTAAATTATCTGACTCTTTTGAGGTGGGAAGACACACCTTTAACTTGGGCCACACCCAAGCTGCCTTGTATATCGGTCAGGGCTCTCTAGAGGAGAGAGAGAGTGTGTGTGTGTGTGTGTGTGTATAATTTATTAGAATGCCTTACAGGCTGTGGTCCTGCTAGTTCAACAATGGCTGTTTATCAATGAAAAGTCCAAGAATCCAGTAGCTCAGTGTACAAGGCTGGATGTCTCAGCTGGACATCAGTATTTGCCAGATTCCTGAAGAAGGAGGCTCTAGTGCCAGTGAGGAAATGGACTGGCCAGCGATAGGTCAAGCAGGCAGAGAGAGCAAGCTTCCTTCTCTCCTTGTATGAACTGCCAGCAGAAGGTGTGGCCCAGGTAGAGTGTGGCCCAGGTTGGGGGTGTGGCCCAGGCAGGGGGTGTGGCAGAAAGTGCCAGGCGTGGTGGCGGGATGGTGAAGCTGGAGACTGGCGTCTTGGCTACAAGCATGAAACAGAGTGTGCTGCATGTAAACCAGGGTTTTCCTCTCAAAGCCGGCGGTGTGCTTCCTCCAGCATGTCTGTGCCATGTGAACCTCCCCAGATAACGCCACCAGCTGCAGCCATGAGTTCAAATGCTTGAGACTGTTGGGAAATTCCTCGGTCAAGCCAGAGTGAGAGGATCTAGTCCTCGGCTTCCTAAGAGTCACTGGAACATCATGGTGCTGTGGGCGCAGGGAGGAGGGGGACACTCTTCATGTCATTGTGGACAGAAGCAGAGAAAGACAAGGTGTCAGGGCAAGGCATGCCCTTCAAAGGCAGCTCCTGCAGCTGGGCCTGGTCTCGAAGCTCCACCATCTTTCCAAACAGTCCCACCAACTTGGGATCACCCCCCCCCACCACACACACACACACACACACATGAGGGTATAAGGACCTTTTCACATCCACCTCACAGCAGAGGAAACCTCATGGGCACAGGGCTTGCTACTTCCTGTTTGACTGAAGTCCCCAGGCTGCATCTGTAGCACAAAGGGTGTCCAGGGAGGTGGGGTCTGTATTTGTCTTTGTTTCTGAGTCAATAATGTATTTCATTAAGATGTCTGTCCTAACTCCCTTTTCCATAAGCTTTTTCTAGGTTACCTCAGGAATCAGGAGGTTCTGTAGCATATCCATGAGGCTTTGGGAAAGCTCCCAGCTGACAATGAGTCTAAGATTGGTGAGGAGGGAAAGACTGTGGCTGAGCACAGCTCAGTGATGAACCTGTCCACCCCCTCCCAAAAGATTTGCAGGAGAAGGCAACAGATTTCCTCTTCCAGCGACTTGTCATTATTTTTTCTGTACTAGGGACTGAACCATGGCCTCAAGGTTCAACATACTGGGCTCTCCACCCCCATGTTTGATTTCCCTAGGCCTTGATTTCAAATATTTAAACCAGCTCTCCTCATCCTGCTTGTGGGTTGAGGGGTGAGTAGCTGATGCTGAAGATGCCTGCCACCACATCGTCACTCTGTGGACTCTCATGCTCTGGAACCATTGACTCTTTCTTCCACAAGTTGCCCTGGGCATGGTGCCTCATCACAGCAATGGAAAGTAAGTAAAATGGAGTCCTGCTTCCTTGAGTTGTAACTTGCCAGGCATTTTGTCACAGTAGCGAGAAGAGTGGCTGGTGCTCTCCTGCTCCCCACTCTGTGCTCGGTGATGTGTATACTCTGGTCCCTGCTCTGTATCCGAGGTGGGATTTGGAGTCCGGCATCTTCAAGTGTGCGGTAGACTGTCTGTGAAAGGCAGCCACTGTTACACCTCTACTTTCTGGTCCTTCTCTCTCCCTGAAACTACAGCCATCCCAAGAACCACATCCTCGTAAATTTCCTAGCCCTCAAATTACATTTCTGTCATCTGCCCATTCAATGTTTTATCACCTGCCGATAAAGGAAAGGTCAAAGTCAGTAATCCCTGATTTTGAAAGTCCTCAATCACCCCTGATAAATAGAAACCCTTTCTCTGAAAAGGCAAAATGATAACATTAAAATGGGGGGAAATATTGTCAGAACAGTTTTAAGAGGGTGGTAACCTTTCAATTGGACCTGCTCTTTGCTGAACAAATCAAATGACACAATTATGTCTTTCTTGAACTTTCCTGGTCTTAATGTTTTTAATGATTTGGCTTCACGTGAAGAACGGTTTCATATGGCCACATGGTCCTCAGATGCAGAGAGCATCCTGGGGAAGAGCAAGCGAGTTCTGCAGACCCAGGCAATTCCCACATTGTGAAAAAGCTCTTCCTGGAAATGATGTGAAGTAGCAGAGGCCACGGTGGAGGGAGAGTGGGCCCCCCCTAGCTACTGGGGGAGGGACTGATTGCGTCCAGCAGCACTTACTCAATCAGTCCTCTCAGTTTTAAGTAGTGTGTCTTACGCACAGGGTGAGGAAGAACAGGCAGCACAGACACCATCTTAGCCCTGAGGAAGAAGCTTCTGAAATGAGGTGGCGTGGTGGCAGGTAGGCAGAGAACCTTAGGCTGTGGACTGGAGGAGAACGGCCTCACACACCTTGCTTTTGGGAACAAACTGGTATGAGTCTTGGTGGGGAGTGACCCCTTCTCCTTTTATAGGAGATTCTAACTGAGATATCTGCAGGTAGAGTTAGGGACACCACAGTGGAAATGAAAAAGTCAGATCTGTTTGGCTTCATTAGAGCTTTGAGGTTCCAAGTCACACCTGCCACTGAAGTTTCCTTTCTGTTACTGGGATGAGCATGATGATCAAAAGCAGCTTAGAAGAGGGCAGACTTTATTTCAGGCAATTCTTCCAGGTGACAAATCCATCACTGAGGGAATAAGCACAGGGACTCAAGCAGGAGCCATGGAGGGACACTGCTTGCTGTGTTACTCTCTGGGTCATGCTTGGCAAGCTTTCTCATACAGCCCAGGACGCCTGCCTAGGGATGGTGCCACCCGCTGTGGGCTTGGCCCTCCCACATAAACCAGTCAAACAATTCCTCACAGGCCAATCTGATCTGGGCAATTCTTTAGCTGAGAATTTCTCTTCCTAGATGACTCTGGGTTATGCCAAATTGACAACAAACACTAACTAGCACATTGCTCAACCTGTCTGACTGATAGAACCACACAGCGTTTTCCTACCCTGGAGACCAGTGTTGCCTCCCAGTAATTGTGCATTTCCGTTTTAGTGTCTCCCTGGAGGCTATAGAAGGTCTGGGTGTGGCTCAAAGGGTAGCCTTGCTTGCCTCTCCTCTGTGAGTCTTCCAGGGCTGTGAGGTCCTGGAGGGCACAATGGTCTTCCTTTCCTTTGGAAACTAGTATCATAAAGGGTATGGAAGGAGGGAGCAGAAAGATGCTGCTGCCAGGAACAGATATGGCTGTGGGGATTGAAAACATTCCTTCAGTCAAGTCCATTCACTGGTCCAAAAGCTCCCCTCTGAGGCAGGCTAGCAGCGGGGCGTGAGTCAGTGTCCAAGGTAGGGTAGAAGGGGGATGGAGAAGTAACTGAGAGGATTTGGTCAGTTCTAAACCCAAGGCCAGTTGCCTGGGCTCTGACCCAGGACCATATGCAGGGGCTGTGTTCTCTTTCAGGAAGAGAAGAGGCTGAGTGTCCCAATGACACTTTCCCCAACACATGATTCAAGTACCGATGGCTTTAATGTGAACCTCTGAAAAAGAAGATCCCTTAAGAGTCCCCTGATTAGAAAGTGTGGAATATGAGGCTCCAACTGTGTCATGTGACAGAAGGGGACAGATGGAAATGCAGCCAGTGACTCTGTGCTGTGTTCTCTGCATTCCCTATTTCTAGTCACTCTGGGAAGCCTAGAGGTTCAGCAAGGACAGGCCACTTGAGCACCACGATAATCTTATATTCCTGGAAGTTGACCCTGGAAGAACCTTCCCTGGCTGGCAATGCTCCTCTTGTTTTGGTCTGGATTGGTGGGGAAACAGATGAGGAGAGATGGGGGTAGGGTGGCAATGGATGAAGTGGATTGAGGATCCAGTCTGAGGTTTGGAGTACAAGCCTCTATCCTTGTCTTTCTCAGCACCTCCTTCGGACCACTGACATCCCAGCCATTGACGGGTCCATCACATGACCCTCATCATCAGCTCAGCAGATGTGTTCATCATGTGACCCTCATCATCAGCTCAGGAGATGTGTCCATTGAGTGAGCCCATCAGCTCTGCAGATGTGTCCATCACATGGCTCCCATGACCAGCCCAGCAGATGTGGGGTGATCCTGTGTTCCTGACGTTACATCAGAAGGCAAGGGACAGGGGACTCCTGAGGGAACAGACTCAGAGAGTGTACCCTGGTCCCGGGAGAGGGTATTTGTGGTGATGGAACACTGATCTGCCTCAGGGTGGGGGATGAGGGTGTGCGTGCGCATGATGAAGTTGTGTGGGTATGCACACATGTGTATAGAAACACCCTCATGTTCAGTCATGAGAGACACACACAGACTCACACTTACAGATGCACATAGATTTATCACAGGTGTATGTAAGACATGTGTGTATGCAGACAGTCTTGGATGCAGACATAGGCAACAATGCAGTCAGAAACCTAGATTCAGACATATGCACCACAGACATGTGCAGGTCACCTCCAGACACAGACACACATTCACTGGCCCACACCCACACAAACCCACACCCAGAGACACACAAACCTGCATGCGCACATGCACAGACATGTGAGTGTGTACAGAACAACTGCAGAGCATGCCAATGTCTGCTTCCTGGCCAGTAGTGTAGGCGCCCGAGATTTTTCCACTGGTGTCAGCTGAATGTGTGGACATCCCTGGGCTGCTTCTGCCACTCGATGGAGCCTGAAAATGTGTGAAGTAAAGAATTATAATCTAGGTGATTTCCAAGAGTGGTCCTTGGTTGGAGCATCAGTCTCAGAAAAGACCCCTGGTTCAGATTTTTAGCCAATAGCAGCTCAGTCTCCAAGTGGGTTCCCTGGTAAGGAGAACAGGGACTATCTCTGACATGAACTCAGTGGCTGGCTCTTTGAGCACCTCCCCTTGAAGGGGGAGCAGCCTTACCTGTCACAGAGGAAGACAATGCAGCCAGTCTTGGTGAGACCTGATAGGCTAGGGTCAGAGGGAAGGGGAGGAGGACCTCACTTATCAGTGGCCTTGGAGAGGGGCATAGAGGGAGAAGAAGGAGGGAGGGTGGGGTTGGGAGGGGATGAAAGATGGGGGCTACAGCTAGGATACAAAGTGAATAAACTGTAATAATTTTAAAAATAAAAAATATATAAAGAATTATAATCTAGGGGCTGGAAAGACAGCTAAGTGCGCTGGCTGCTCTTGGCAGAAGAGCCAGGCTCAGCTCTTATGACCCATAGTACGCAGTGCATTATAACAGCCTGGGACTCTGGTTCCAGGGGATGTGGCCTCCAAGAACACTTGCCTACATGTGGCGCACACAATATGCTAGAGCGCACACACATCCTCCTGAAATAAATAAGTCTCTAACATATATTATCTAATAGCTCACCTTTAATATGTTTTGGAACAATGCACTTATTTCAATTGAATTAAATCAATATTAAATTACATTTAATTTAATATAGCGAATTAATATAA
Source organism: Pachyuromys duprasi (assembly GCA_028658305.1). Classification (NCBI taxonomy): domain Eukaryota; kingdom Metazoa; phylum Chordata; class Mammalia; order Rodentia; family Muridae; genus Pachyuromys; species Pachyuromys duprasi. Next base: position 121,697,723 of record CM053763.1, read on the forward strand.
ACAGTGATTAAACATCACCTGCAGATAGTTTAAATGTTTGACTAACGCACTGGTGAAGTTTTTAATGATGTGCGCCCCTATTTATAAAAGTCTGAGTAAGGCTGGGGAGACAGCTCAGCAGGTGAAGAAGGCGCTTGCCACGAAGCCTGATGACTTGAGCGTCATCTCGGGGACTCGCACGGTAGGAGAACAGAACAGACTCCTCCAAGTCACCCTCTGACCTCCTCAGGCAAGTCACAGGACAAGAATGCTGAGGCTGACTGGTATTGGGAAAAGGTGAGATAGGACGTGTGCAGTGAGGTCCTGCACCATTGTCTCTCCTGCATTTCTGTGTGTAGATGTTTGTCCCTACCCATCTAGAGCCCTGCAGTGGAACGTCAGTTGGGCGTGGAAGCTGGGGGTAGAATGGTGCACCCTGGGGACAGTCCTCAGCACACATCCAGAACTGCAGACCTGCGTGGATCCTCAGGGGCTTTCCCCCTTCCTGGCTTCTCTAGCCCTTCTTGGCACTTGGCATATGAGCCCTGAGGGGAATGTAAGGAGTGTTTAGATATCCAGCTGCTTAAAGACTGTGATGAAACCACCTCTAAACCACAAGCACACAGGGAAGTGTTTTATGTCTTGTTTTCTTTACAGCTGTTCTACACAGGAGCATAAAAGTCACCGCGAAGTCCCCATTCTTGCCATTTGGCCCTTTGCTGGCTGAATAGCTCCACTCACATGTTTACACGGGACCCTGCCCTGGTGGAACGCGGGGGGTGGGGGGGGAGGCATGTGCAGCGGCTGCCTGCTGGCACTGAGTTTTCCTCTGCTGGCCCGGCTGAGAGACACAGAAAATGCAGAGAGGAAGCCAGACTTCCACAGCACCTAGTACCCTTCTCCCTCATGGGTGCTGCCCCTTTCACCCCGCTCCTGGCCTAAGTGGAGGTGACAACAGCTGACATCATGGTCTCTGAAGCTGGGGCGGCCATTCTGGGATCGAAGGAGAATCATTCTTCCTGGGAGGAGGCTTAGCTGGGAACCCAACTGTTTGGGATTGTGATGAAGGGCCCATTCGTTGCCAATCAACCTTAGGCCTCTGGCATCATTAAGACGCTGTGCCTGGCTTTCAGCTAATGGATCCGTGTAATCATGGTTCTAGTGCTGTGTGCTTGGAAGAAGGAAGCTGTGTCTTGTTCTTGGATTAACCAGAGAAAAGATCTCCTGGTGCTTCCTTGGGGCCTCTGTGTGCCTCCTTGCCTCTACCACTTTATCATGGAAGGGTTTGCTTTATCCCAAAAGGCAGCAGGTGGTTCTGGCAGCCAGAGGAATGGGAGATAAAAGGATGTTCTAATTTCACTTTAGGGAAAAAGGAAGATTGAGAAATCACAAGGCAGGAAAGCGTTAGAGTGTCTTGGCTTGCAAGCCCATGGGCTCACGGTGCCCCATATTCTTCAGGCCCACAGAGAATGATTTCATTAAGAAGTGTGGAGCAAGAGTAGTGGGGTTCATACAAGAGGCAATGCTTACCATGGAATAGGAAAGCTGGGCGGCCAGCATGGAGGTGGCTTTCTGGTGTTGGATGGGCATTTCTGCAGTCAAGAAATAAATCATTCCCTTGTGTGAGCTTCAGGGGTGGAAACCAAGGTTTCAGGGGTACAGAATTTTGCTTCTTAAATCTGAGATGTTCAAAGTTGGCCTAGGCTACCCCTACAGCACTAGCTAGCTGAGGGTGGACCAACTGAGACAGGGGTGGGAGAGACTGGATTAAATGGTCCTCATGTGGTGTGGGGAGCTGTCCCATGAAGGTATAGAGTAGCTTCTTAGGGAGACCTTCTGCAGCAGGACTGTGGTGTGGGCCTCTGTCCTCTGGCCACCACTGTCCCCTCTCATTTTGCCAAAGCTAAAAGATCACTTCCCCCAGTGACACAATCTAGTAATAAACAATGCGCTCTTCACTGGAAAGTAGCCCCAAATCTCCACAGATGCAAAGTCCTCATGGACACTAACCCCCCCTTGTGCTTGGCTCTTCTCAGAGGATGCAGCCTGCCCTGTCTCAGTCTTGTTTGTCGCTTTGCAAAGGTTTGCAGCCCCAGGAGCCAAGCCTAGGGCCTTGTTCTGCATTTTGTGCTCAGGGGCATTTTGTTCCACAGGTGATAAGCTACCTTACATTGTGAAGACTGGGTAGGAGAGAGAGTCTCTGTCATAATTCTGGAGAAAATGACTGTGGGTTCTCAGTCTGATGCCCCATGATGCCTCAGCTTTTATGTGTTGTCCAGAGAGATCATGATACACACTGTTTCCTCCATTTTTGGATGAAAATAGCCATAGTTCAACGTGCTCCTGACTGAGTAGGATGGACGAAAAGAAGAGACTGTGCACAGGGGTAATTAATTCATTACTTTGTTTTATCTATTATTAGTTTAACGTTTTTGAGACAAGGTCTCATGTATCCCAGCCTTGTCTCAAACTCACTTTGTAACAGAGGCTAGCCTTGAACTCCTGTCTCCTCTCCACCCCACTTCTCTGCCTCTCTGTGTTTGTGGCATGCAGGATTCACCATCACCAAGAGCTACCTTGACCATCGCCAGAACCTTCAGAGTATTCTGTCTCCTCTGGAAGCCATGCTTCCCCTGTCTTCAGCTGCATCTGGCTCCCACTTTCTTTCTTCTTTGGCTTCCTATCCTGGGCAGCCATCTACTCACCCAACATGTCCTCTGATGGCTGCAGAGGAGGAGAAACTCCCAGCTAAAGGAGAAAAGTCATTTCCACACACACATACGCTGTGTTACTTTGTCCTAATCATGTCTCAGCACCCTTTCTTGTTCCCACTTCCAAAACAGTCCTCCTCCTACTTTTCCATCTTTTGAAAAATAAATTCTAAAGTTTGCATATGAATTTAGGAGGAGAGGCTCTCCTGGTAAAAGGAAGAAATTAGATACTATCTGGTCCAATCTTCTGTTGGCCACAGCCAACTGTATAATATATTAGTGTGTAGCTCTCTCTCCCTCCCTCTCTTTCCTTCCCTTCTATTTCTGGGCCCCTGTGCATGCAAGATCATGTATGTAGAGGGCTCCCCATCTTAGTTTTTAAAGACCAAGTCTCCCACCAAGTATGAAGTGCACCATTTTGGCTGTACCAGTTGACCAGTGAGCCTCAGTGAGCCTCCTGACCCTGCTCTCCTGGTTCTGGGATTATAGACATGTGTAAACTGTCTGGATTTTTACCTGGGTGCTGGGGATCCAGATGCAGGAGCTTGGGCAGTAGACGCGATACTAACCAAACTTTCTCTCCAGCTGCCACCAGACCTTTCTTAACACAACATGATGGATGCATTTGTTTATTTAAGAATATGCTGCCAGAAAGGACACCATAGCTTGGGCTTTGTAAACAGAATGGATTTCAGGCATGTAAAAATGAGTGATATCAATGTATTATAACTACTTTTTCTTGAAAACAAAAATGTACCAAACATGCAGAAATGAGTTGTTCTATTGGAGGTAGGGGCAAGGGTCCAAATGTCCAACCCTGGGCACTGAAGTGGCCCTGAAGCAACTGTCAATCCCATTGCTGCAATCAAAGAGAAAACTGAGTGGACCATTCTGGGATGCAGCTTTCCAGTGGGCCAAGACTTCCCATAAGTGTTTACAGCCCAATTTATTCATTTAGCTAACATTTTACGGGGCATCTACCATATGCCAGGACTTGTTAGGTATTTGGAACATGGCAACAAATGAGAAAATATGAAGTCTGGCTTTTATAGGTCTGTGATCCAAGGGAGGGGCTGGGACTATTCCTACTGTGTCCTGTGCAGGGCTGGAGATATGGGGAGGCTGGTATGGGAAGGTGTATCCTCATTGGCTAATGTACCTGGATCAAATGCTGCCCTTTTCTTTGAGGCGCTCACTGCCTGGAAAGAGGTACTCAAATGCACTAGGATTCCTGAGATGCTTTAGGAGCAGGGCTGTCTTCGGGAGAGGCTGGCAGAGGCAGAAAACTCAGCAAGATATGTTGGGCTCAGACATTTAAGCTCTGGGCTAGGACTGAAAGTCACCTGCAAGGGGCACTACATCCTTGACGTGGGCACAAGAACAAGCTTGAATGTTACTGAGCATCCTTAGGGCCTGGTGAAGTACCCAAGAGCTCTCCATAGCACACTGCAGCCTTCATCCTCCGCGGAGCTTCTCAGGGCCATGGAGAGCTCCGGGGTTGCTGAATGTCAGCACTGAATAGTTCATGATTCAGGGTGAAGACAGAGAACATCTCATGTTTCCTCTCATGTGTAGAATTTAGACTTTAAGAAGACATAAAAGCAAAAAAGGACCATTTCAGAAGTGGGGATAAGAAAGGATAATAAGGGATGACTAGGAATGAGGTACATATATGTGTGTGTGTGTACAGACACATGAATGTGGAGGTCAGAGGTCAATTAAAGTGTTGGTCTTCAGGCATCACCTACCTTGTTTTTTTTGACACAGGATCTCTTACTTGTTTGTGTCAATTAAGCTAAGGTATCTGGTCACCAAACTCTAGGGATTCTTCTGCCTCCAGCTCTCTCTCTCTGTGTTTGTGTGTGTAGTCCACAGCTCACATGTGAGATATGAGGATGATTTTTAAGAGTTGGTTCTCTCCTTCTATGATATGGTTTCTCAGTGTTAGTCTCAGGAACAAATGCTTTTACCCACGGAGCCATGTTGCTGGCCCAGGCCTTACTTCCTAGTGGGTTCTGGTTAAACCAAGGTCCTCAACCTGACAAGGCAAACACTTAACCAACTGAGGTAACTCCTTCCCTATTATTTTGTACAACAGAGTAATGAAGAAAAGCCCAGTGTATGAGTTGGGATTTCTATTGCTATGGGTTGTGGTTTGAATAAGAGTGGTCGCCATAAGCTCATGTACTCAAATGCTTAGTCACCAAGGAGAACTCTTTGATAGGATTAGAAGGATTAGGGGTGTGGCCTTGTTGGAGGAAGCGTGTCACTGCGGGTGGGCCCATGCTAGACCTAGTTCTCTCCTTCTTGGCCTGTGGATCAAGCTCTCATCTATTGCTTCATTGTCCTGCTCCCTGACATGATGATAGTGGACTCAGCCTCTGAAGCTGTCAGCAAGTCCTCAATTACATGTTTTCTTTTTATGTGTTGTCTTGGCCATGGTGTCTCTTCACAGCAATACAATAGTGTCAAAGACACTTATGAGAAGTCATAGGAAAACAGGGCAAGGGGGATGACCATGGGAAGCCATTTGCTTCCTTGCGTGTACGTAGAAGAAACAAATCCCATATGATGGAAGTGTTTGAAACTAAACTGGTAAAGATGATAATCTGAGAATGATCTGGAAAACAAGATGTCTTCCTGACTAAGGTATGAGCAGCATATCATAAAGCACATATACTGAAGTCGTAAAAATCTCACATGAATCCCACCAGATTCTCATGTAAAATTCCAATGCCCTCAGAATATGGCCTTGTTTGGGGACAACATCCTTCAAGAGGTCCCTGAGTTACCCTGAGGTCATTTGGGTGGACATCATGCAATCTTACTGTCAGCCCCCAAAGTGGAATGGAGATAAGGAATGTTTTTAATGCCACGACAAAGGACATTGTTCTTGAATTTCAGTTCCAAGTTTTGCTGTTCACTCCTATAAAGAAACACAACCGACTTCTGTGAATCCGTCCCCTGTGGCCTTGCTAAACTGTGCATCTGCCCACAGCACCGTCAGCCATGAGGAGGTCTCATTCTCCATGTTGCAGACTGGTTTCTTCTCTCTTTTTCCACTTGGTTGAGTGTGGTGAGAGCTTGATCAGATGTAATTGTTTTATTTAAAGATCAATTTTTGGCTTTATTGACTGTTCTCCACTCCCTCCCTACTCCATCAATCCTTAGTCTTATTGTCCTTCTGCTTATTGGCCTCCTACCTCGGGCTTGATTTCCTCTTCTTTGGTGATCCATGAAGATGGGTCCTGAGACCACTAACTTGTGTGGTTCCAGAGGACCAACATGAGTCCCTTCTGAATATCTTCCCAGGGACCCTTGCATACTGCAGCTCGCCATCCAGCTGGCATGGGTGGGTGGCATCTCCACTTCCTGGGTCTGAAGAGTGGACTCCGTTCCTTTGAATCATATACAGGCTTCTGTGGTTTCTAATCATTCCTCACACATGTACTTAATACTTTTGGGGACCATATGCTACCCATAAAACTCTTGCATAGACTTTCTGCCTCAGCTCTGAGCTGAGCCTTCTCAGTTCAAGCACCCCACTGTGTTGTGCCTGAGATGTGGTCACATGGGACAATTGTGAGGCATTTCCAATGAATCAGCACTCTCTGGTTATCACTATCCCATCCATGTCTTGAACATTGCTTTGGTAGTGATGGGGACCCAACTCAGGGCCTATGCTTAGCGCTGTGCACTAAGTCTTCTTGCCATGCACTCTCTCCTCAGTCTTTTTGTCTGGTCTGACATGCAGGCTCTCTTGAGTCCTTGCCGACATGTCGCACCAATCCCAGGACTGCTCAGTCTCCATGATAGGGAGTCAGTTCTCATGACACACTTCTACTCCTCTGGAGTAGCTGTTTATGTGTGCATTCTGCGTGCTCTCTTCTCCCTTCCCCAGCCCCACCTTCCCTTTTCTGCCTCTTCCCCACCTCCTGAGAAAGGCAAGCCTAGTTTCTTTGCCACGGATTCATTTTGCACAAAGACAGTTTCTTCATCCTTCACTGGTTGGGAAGATTGGGCTAGCACATGTTAGGTCTCCTATGTGTATGGCCACCCTTCTGAAGATCTTCATGGCTCAGGAGCAGGAGAGGGGCAGTGGTAGAGTGGACTGCAGCCCTTAGGCCCTGTTAGGGACGGGGCACTTCTTGGTTCTAGCCTCCTCCAAGGAAAGCCTGATGATACTTGATTTGGTCATCTTTTCTCAGTTTTCCCTGTGTTTAGCCAAGTGGATGCTCTTCAGCCCAGACACTGAGAATGAAGAAGTGATTGCAGGGTTAGCATGTGCCCCTCCTCCCACTGTCTCGATGGAGTGATGGCTGCCAGCCCTAGTCCATGCACTTCAGGCCACACAAAGCAGGCTTGATGACTCCTGTGAGCTGTTTGCTCCAGCCAGGCTCCTTGGGTACCATGGTGGTCCTGACAAACTCTGACAGCATGCCTGCCCTGGATGCTGCCTGGACTAATGTCGGTTCTGCTCCTGAGAGGGTTTTCTGTGCTGCACTTAAGGACGTTTATGGGTTGCTGGTGACATTTCCATTTTAATTTGCTAATTATTATTGGTGAAATTGAGAGGCGACTCTAGATTTATTGGCATTTCACAGTCTACTGTGTCCCATGTACAGCTGTGAATCTTAACAGCCAAGAGGGCAAGCTGCCCTGCCTGGTACATATTACCCTGCTGTGCTCTGGGGAGCACGGGCTGCCATCCATGGCTTCTCTCCTGGAGCTGGGGCTGCATGAGGAGAGGGAGACTATCTGCCAGTCAAGCCTCTCACCATCTCCACTGAGCTGGGTTCCTTTTGGAAGAGCTTGCTGCTGGAAGGTTCGACACAGCACTACAAAGAAGGAAAAAGAGGGTTCCTCAGCGCCTCTCGTTACTAGTATTCTAACTCAGTGACTTTTGACTGTGTACACACACATGCACAAACACATACATGCACACACATGCGCATACATGTCTACCCATGCACTCATACACACATACACACATGCAAATATATATACACATATATACATGCATACATATGTATGTACACATGTACACACATGCATGCATATATACGACCCACACTTGTACACACACAAAGTACACAAATGCATGTATGTGCACATACATACATGAATAGATACACATGTCTATTATCGACATAGGAAAGGCACACACATATATACACATGTACATATACATACACGTATTCATATACATATGTACATATACACAACTGCACACATGCACACATATTCATGTGTACACACATACATACACACATGCGCATATGCACACATGCACACTCTCATGTAGCTGGGATGTGCGTTCGAGTGTTTTTGCACTGACGCCTTGCCTGTGCTGATGGATGGTCTTGCTCTGCCCAGCACAACCTCTCATCACAACCTCCTCAAAGAAGGGGTGATGCTGGCTTCCTGTTTCTTGAGCTCAGTTACATGAGTCCGCAAAACAGGCTGTGTGAGTGCTTTGATAATGAACAAATTGAGCTCCTGTGTCCCCAACTTTTTATAAGGCCAGAAATCGATGACAACTGCTGGAAAAGCCTTTGATAAATTATAGCAGTTGAAGAAATGTGGCAGTTATTAAAAATTCAGCTTAGGAATCCATAACAGCATGGGAGACATGTAAACTACAGTAGTAAACGAAGAGGCAGTGTGACAAAACAGGCAACCGTGATGCTCAGGGGCCGGGTGTGTGACTGTTTTCTTACTCAGTTACATTCCACCTGGCTCCAAGAACGAGCATAAACAAATGTGTATGAAGCCATACCTATCTGGGAAGCACAGATCCGAACACACTGCTTGCTCTTCCTTACCTGCCCTCAGGGAAAGGGCAGCATTGGTCTTTTGGGTGAGGCTTCACTGCCTACAGCCACGAGGAAGTCCTGAGGTGTCCTGCATCTACCTGAGGGACTGTGACAGTTAAAAGCTGTGACCCCTCTATGGGTGTGTGTCCCCCGAAGCCTGCCCCTCATCCTTGCCCCATCCAGCAGCCAATGCATGTTTCTCCAGAGAGAATTGGCTGGCCCTGATCATGGCCCATAAGGTGACAGGCATGGACTTCTGATTATTTTTATTTTTCCATTTTTTGTGTGGCATGCATGTGTGCATGTTCATATATTTCACATGTGTGAGTGTACATGTATGTGATCATGTTGTGTGTGGATACATGTGTGTCTGCATGAGGAGGCCTGAGGTTGGTGTTAAGAATCACCCTCACTCACTCACTCATGGAGGCAGGTCTCTCAATCAATTGCAGAGCTCACCAATATGGCTAGTTCTGTTAGCCACCTTGCCCCGCACTCCTTCAGGTTGTACTTTAAAGGCTGGAAACATAGATGGGCTCCATGCCCACCTGGCATTGTGAGGGTTCTGGGGCAGTCAAGAGTGCTACACAGCAGACACGCCTGTGAGCTGTACCCTGAGTTCTCCAGGCTCTGGAGGAAACAGCGCAGGCGGAGCTGGAGAACAAAGTGCGGAGAAGTACGCTGAAGGGAAGGTGCAGACAGAGCTGTTTACCTAAGATGCTTCACTCCTGAGGCCCCCCCGCACTGTCCCCTCAGTGTTCCATAGTCATCCTGTAGCACACACTGAGCCCTGTGAAGCCTCCTTAGGAAGAGAGATCTCTGCTTTTCTAGAAAGAACCTTTTGATCTGGACTTTCTGGAGTGTGGCTGCATGTCCAGGGCCTGCAGGGTGGGGCCAGCGTGATGAGGGCTGGGGTAGGGATAGTGTGACAGGGCCGTCAGGGATGGTCCAGCGGGACTCACAGCTTACCCAGAGTCCTTTCTAAAGCCCTAATAGCTGCAGCAGAGTCCTCCAATGCATCCCACATGGGAGTTCAGTCTTGGACACGACAAGACTTTATGGAGACTGTAAGGTCAAGCTGTCTATTGCTGGGAGGAAACTCCAGGACCAAAAGCAAACTGGGGAGGAAAGCATTTATTCCAGCTTATAGTTGCACATCCTAGTTCATCATCTTGTCAAAGGAAACCAGGCAGGAGCTGAAGCAGAAGCCACAGAGGAGGGCTGCTTACAGGCTTGCTCTTTATGGCTTCCTTAGACTGCTTCCTCATACCATCCAGGACCACTCACCCCAAGCTGGCAGCACCCATCAGTCACCAATTTACTGTGGCTTGCTCACAGGCCAGTTCAGTTGGGGCATTTTCTCAATTGAAATTCTCTTTCACAAAATGATTCTCGCCTGTGTCAAGTTGACATTAAAGTAGCCAGCACACCCTGGAACACACTGCTTCCTGCCTTTGACATGGGGCTAGCAGACAACAGAGTCAGAAAGAATCCCTCAGAGATGGTGAGGATGCCAAGGAGAGGGGCCGCTGCTCTCACTGGGGTTGCTGTGAGCACCTGACTATCCCCACTGGAGGGGGGGGGTGTTGCTCACCTGACTGTCCCACTAGGGTTGTTGTGAGCACCTGCAGCTGGCTGTTCTCTGTGTCACCAGAGAGGCTGGCAGTTAGGTGGAGTCCAGCTGCTCGTCCCCTTGCATTCCAGGACTCACACTGGCTCCCTTGCCTGGGTTGGGCAATAAATGCTACTCCTGCTGCTCGGGAGGCTGCTCGGGAAGCTGCTGTGGGTCACTGGCTGTGGGGATGAGGACAGCTCCGCTGGGATGAGGCACAGCATTTCCGCAGCCTGTTGATGGATTGAGATCTAATGGTATTGCAATGTGTGTGCAGAGGAGGGCCAGGTGGCTGAAAAGAGTGATTTCAGACTGGAGCATAGAAATTGGTTTGTGGGAGCCTGGGTCTGGGTGACGGAGCCTCTCTCACCTGTCAGCGGGCCCTCTCAGTTTGGCTTTCGGGATTGATCCGGGGTCCACCTGCTCCCCACACCTGCTCAGCCGCTTCTTGCCCTGTGCTCACCGTGCCTGAGCACAGCCACAGGAATCCTTTGAACCCCCCAGTCATGCTGTACCCTGCTTGTCTCCGCACCCTCCAGTGCCCCTGCCCAGAGGACGGAACGGTGTCTCTCTAAAGCCCATACCTACCTGGGCCCTGGGAATCTGACAACACTTGGAAATAAGGTCTTTATGGGTGTGGCCTCAGATCAGCACCCTGTGCCCTTGCAGGAGAAAATAGGACTCACAGATTCACATGAGAGGCAGATTCTGCTGAGACTCAGCCGCAAGTCAAGGATGTTTGGGCCATTGGGAGCTGAAGAGGAGGGACGGGCATCCCCAGAGCCTGTGGAGGGGGAAGGGCCCTGCCTAGACGTTATGTGTGCGTGTAGAGTTGGACTACCGGAGCTACAGGAAACAGGCATTGCCAAAGGTATTAAGGAAAAGCCTGTGTCCTGGGAGCCCTCAAGGCCTGTCACACCACACTCCCTGTACTGGCTAGTTTTATGTCAACTTGATTAAGCTGGAGTTCTCTGGTAGATGAAGCCACACTGAGCAAATGCCTGCATCTGACAGGCCTGAAGACAAGGCTGTTGTTTTTGATTGGTGGTTGATGATGGAGGGTCCACCCCACTGTGAGTGTTCCTGGGTGCTCTAGGAAAGTAGGCTGAGCATGTGGGGGTGCTCACCACCCCCAGAGGTGGGGGTGAGTTGGGTGGGGGTGAGTGTGGGTGGGGGTGAGTTGGATGGGGGTAAGTGGCATTCTTTGGCATTCCCTTCAGAGGCTGGGGCTGGTCATGGCTTCCCAGCTTTCTGTCCTTTGGGCACAGGAACATGCCCATGTCGAGCCATCACAGGCATTGCTCCTCTGCACATTTTAGGCATTTTGACAGTTGCTAGGTACAAACCCAGGGCTCATGTTCACTCTCTCAGTGTGGCCAGTGACCTTCACAATCAGATGTGAGAAGTAACAGTCAAGTACGTCCGTGTGTGGAGCTTGGCGTAGGTTTCCTGGCCGGGTCCTCACAGTGATGTGGCAAGGCAGCGACGGATCAGGAGCCCCCAGCAAGCCTCTCCCTGCCCCGTGAGCTTGCCACCCCTGCCACACGGAGCCCTCAGCGATCCTCAGGGATTTCAGATTCTCTTGTTCCACTTGAAAGTGACTCGGGGCGCATGTTTCACAGCTGTTTGTTGGCCTGGCCTGGCCTAAGAGAGCAGGCGGTGGAACCACCACGTCCCTGGCCAAGCCCCTGCTTCCCCCGCCCCCACCCCTGGGTGAGGGTAAGCCTTCTCCTTCCCTGAGTGGCTCAGCCCAGCTGGCCTGGGGCATGAGCCGTCCTTGTTTCTCTCGCCCAGATTTGCTGGTGGCTGGATGGGCAGATGCTATCCGGGTCTGCACCTTTGATGTAACAAGGGCATTAGAGACAGCCAGTCGAGGTGGAAATCACTTTTTAATGCATAAAACATAAATACAGCAAAAGTGCACAAATGAGCCATAACTTTCCCTCCTTTCATGGTCAATAAAAATATCCCCACAATCTTTCCTCATTAATTTGGGCCACGATGAAGCCACGGGGCTGGTGATTTTCCAAAATGCTTCCTGCAAAATAATGAGGCTGTTTATTAACATGGGACAGGCAGAAGGGAGCAGTGGCTACAGCGGTTTCCATGACAACTTGGAGTTGTGAGGCTCAGCCAGTAAGATTTGTTACCCCTCCCCACCCACACCCCCAAATGCTAGGGCATCCAGGGCCCCAGCACCCTTGGGTGAGACCATTTGACTCCGTGTGAGCACAGTGTGTCTTCAGGTGAAGGGAAAGGGTCTGAGGTCTTGAGAAAAGCAGTGTTGGATAGGAAGGGACATTCTTCATGTGGTTGTAAGGAGCATGTGATGGGTTAGAACTCATGGCTAGTGTGAGTAGTCCAGCTGTCACACACGGGAGAGACTCGTGAATGACACTTCACACCCATGAGTTTGGGAGATGGCTATAATGAAGACAGACGGTCACAAATGCTGACAAAGATGTAGAAACTGGAACCCATGGGACCTGCCGGTGCGAATGTCCCTTGGTACAACTACTGTGGAAATCAAGGGCAGCTCTTCAGGGTAAGGGCAGAGTCTCTACAGACCTGACAACCTAGGGCCACCCAAATTTTCACACACATCGTCTGTGACAGGATTGCTTATAGTACCCCATCATGGAAACAGCTCAAATATCCATCACCAGGATTGGTCAAAGCGATGTGGCCAGACAAACACTGAAGTGTGAGTCGTACAGACAGAGATGAGGTACTGTTGTGTGCTACAAGGTGACACTGAGTTGGTCTGACTTCGTGTTCTCTATGACAAAATGCCTGGCAGAAACATCTAAGGAGAAAAAAAGGTTTATTTTAGATCATGGTTTCGGAGGCTTCTATTGATCAAGGTGGGGAGGGTGTGGCGGAGAGGAGCCAGGAAGGGAGAGAGAGAGAGAAGAAGGGAGGGGAGGGAGAGAGGAAGGGAAGGAAAGAGGTAAGCAGGGAGAAAGGAGGAAGAGAGGGAGAAAGGAAGCAAAGGGAGGGAGAGGGGGGCTGAAGGGACGGAGGAAGGAGGAGAGCCGGAGACCTGTGCTGGAGGCTTCCTAGTTCTTTTTATTTCACCAGGCACTTAGTCCTTGGGACGGTGCACCCCACAAACAGGACAGGTCCCCTCTTCTTAGTTATCTCTCCTGCAGCTTCTCACTGATGAGCCCAGAGGTGCCCTTGACTCTTCCAGGCATTCATCAATGCAGCCAGCTGCCACAGCACTGACGGACTCTGAAAACCTTCCAGTTGGAGGAGGACGTGGCGTGACTCTGCACTGGTGTTGGGTGACGAGACAGCTCAGTGTCAAGTGGCTGAAGCAGCAGAGCTGTCCCAGGAAAGACACTGTCTGGGGACCATGAGGGGGAGCTGCCTCTCTCCTGCTCCTCCTGGCTGCTGTTGGCTTAATTGTCTCTCGCTGCGTCTTGATGCCATCCTCCCTCCGTGTCCGTCTCTCCTAATTCTCACTTTTAAGATAGCGATCGTCCTGGATAAACATCCCTCTCACTCACGTTCATATCTCATGCATGAATTTAGGAGGGTGTCACAGGGGGTTAATTCACTCTCCACTGTTTAGAACCATCTGAGCAGGGAGCTGATTGCCTTAACTGACCTGAGAGGAAGCACGCCACGCTGGGCATCGCCTTTTGAGCTGGTCGGTTACCAGCACCTTCTAGTAGCCGACCAGCTCAAAAGGCCAGGGCAAATGGGAGGGTCCTTGGCCCTCCTGCTTGCCACAGCATTGGTTGCCCCTTTGTGCTTCACTGGTAGCAGAGGTTGCGTAGCCAGGCCTCCATCGCAGGCTGAGGACCAGCGGCCCTCTAGGAACTTCTCCGTTTATGAATGACAGCAAGGTCAGGGTAGCTGCCAGGTTCTCAGACTTTCCGTGTGAGACCACTATTGTTACTACTTTAATGTCAGCTGACTTAACAAATTCTCTCTCTCTCTCTCTCTCTCTCTCTCTCTCTCTCTCTCTCTCTCACACACACACACACACACACACACACACACACACACACACACACACACGCATGCATGCACACACAGTCAGTTCTTTTCCTCAGTTTAGAGGATCCTGAGTACTTACTACAGGATTCCACCTGCAGTAGACCCAGACTCTATGCAACTTCCAGCATGCCTCCAACAGAAGCAGGGAGGACAGGCACTGCTCAGGGCTGGGCAGAGCAGAGGGACACACCTGAGTGGCTGGTGAGTAGTTGGGGAGAGGGACAGAGGTGTGCTAAAGCTGTGGTGGCGGTGACAGGCTCCGAGGATACCCCAAGCCCACTGAGTTGTGTGGTTTGGGTGTGTGGATGTGTGTATCGCAGCTCAGTAAACCTGAAAAGCACAAACATCTGAGCCCAGGTGTCCTCTTTGTAGGTTCTGAGCTGGTGACCCAGGGTTGGATCAAGCCAGTCCTTGCTGCTTTGGCTCATGGTGTCCTGATTATACTGGTTTTGCAGCTGCTAAGAGGATGGTTCGTGTTTTCTTGTGTGTGTGATTGTGTACATGTGTGTGCGTGCGTGTGTATGTGTGCTTGACTCCTGCATTAAGTAGTTGTTTTCTTTGAGTGTAGAGGACAGGAACAACCCTGGGATCACCCCTCAGGCGCTCTCCACCATGTTTTCTGACACAGGCCTGAGCCTCATCAAATAAGCTGAGATGGGGCCCATGGGCTCCAGGGACCTGCGTGTCTGCACCCCCAGCCCTCGGTTCACAAGCACGCTCTGCCACACCCAGCCTGTGTTAACACATACATCCTTATCCTTTCAAGGCACTTTATTGACTTAACAACCACCCTGACCTCTGTGTGCATTTTTGATGAGTTTGCTCCTGGCCACACTGAAGAGAAGACATGGCAGGTTCCACCTCATCTCAGGCAGCTTATCCTTAGCACTAGCCCTGCCGTGGGAAAGAGGGTCCTGCTGCGTGAAAGCCTTTTTTTTTTTTTTTCAAGACAGGGTTTCTCTGCAGCAGCCTTGGCTATCCTGGAACTCTCTGTGCAGACCAGGCTGGCCTCTGCCTCCTGAGTGCTGGGATCAGAAGCAGGCCACACCACCTGGTCTGCATGGAAACTTGAAGCCTTGTCTGCAGTATACTGCACTGAGCAGGGAACAGCGAGATCAATGCAGATTGCTCAGGAGCCTGTCCCTCGAAGCTTGTGCGGGATGAAAGCACACAGCACACACGTCCTGGACCCGCCCCTCGGCCAGCTCTTTCTGTCCTGTTTTGGGTTTCTGGACCTTCATCAGATTTAAATTTTGTGTCAGTTGAGTCAAAAAAAAATCAAAATATCCTCTCTCATTCACACACACACACACACACACACACACACACAGACTTTGCAGCCCAGGCTAGTTTGGAATTCACTATTTAGCCCAGTCTAGCCTGAAATACACACGGCACCTACTGCTGCAGTCTGAGCTCACAGATTGGACCACACATGTGGTTTCACTTACATATAGTTTTGGAGATGCTATTTTTCTCTATGTAGTATAGGCTGTCCTTGAGATCACTATGTAGTCAGGGATGCTCTGGAACTCAGGTCTGTCCTGTCTCTGGCCTCTGTGGTCTGGATTATAGGTCACAGGTATTTAAACTCATTGTTCCTGGAGCTTGGAAAAGCCAGAGCCCAGTCTCAAGCCATGGGTGCACTGAGAACATGCCTCCTGGGCCTGAAGCACTACAAGGAAGGGGAAGAGTTTCATCATTTTTTACTTTTTAGTTTGGGAAGAGCCACTGGTCAGTGTTCCTCCCTGGAAGCCCATTCTGACAATATTCAGACTTTTCTTTATTATCTGTGGAGCTATCTTTCCCAAATGAAATATTTCAAGGCTACCAGCATTCCACAGCTCTACAGAAAAGATCAGTGTTCTGGCCAGGATGTAAACATGAGCTGTGAGCCTATAGTTCAGACAGAGAACAAACACTGAGAAAATATGAAAATGGGAACATTCCTGTTTCATCTTGGTAGGAGAGTTTAGACAATTTCTCCACAGCAGATATCACAAACAGACAAACTATCCGGACAGAATGTAGAGGCTCTGAACAAGACCATAAATCAAAAAGGACTTAATTGACGGATATGAAACAGCGGCCAGCAGCGCCTTCCTTAACTCCAGCAACGGACACGGGACATTTACCCAAAGCAACAACACAGTAGCTCATAAAGCAAGTCTTGACCATTTGCAGAATAATGCAGAGCATGTTCACTGGCCCCAGCACAATTATGCCTGAGACCAGCAGCAGAAGGATAAGCAGAAAATCTCTGGCTGCTGTTTTTTTAAGCCTCACGCTGCTAACTAGCCTCTGGTTCAAAGAAGGAACCTCAACGGCAAGGCAGAGATTACAAAACATTCTTGACTAACTCTCAACCAAGATATATGATATTGTATCTGTAGGTAATCACTGACACAGTGTTTAGGGAAACTTTTGTAGCCACAATTATGTTTGCAGCTGTGTGAAGATGTACTATGGAAGGAAAGGCTGAAAATGCTTTAAAACTTTTATTTCAAGAAGCAAGAAAAAGAAATTTAAGGGCTGGTAAGATGGCTCAGTGTATAAAAAGTGCTAGTGGCCAAACCTGAGGACCTGAGTTCGATTCCAGGAACCCACATGGTGGAAGGAGAGAATGAACTTCTACTGACCTCTGACCTTCACACACTCACCATGGGCTGCATTTGTATGTGTGCTCATGTATACACATATACAAAACGTTGAGCCAACTCCAAACAAAATAGAATGATATAAATGATAAGAGAAAAAACAAAAATAAATACTATAGAAAGTAAATATGCAATTAAAAACAAGGGAGCAAAAAAATGTTTTGTCTGAAGTCCTAACAAAACTGATGAAGGACAAAAAGAACACAGTGCCATTGAGGATGAAAAAAGTAGCAACCCTGCAGAGGCCGCCTACCTGGACAGATGGTAAAATATCACCAAGAGAGGGTTTTGTGGGGGGGGGCAGGGGCAGACGGTTTGAGACAGGGTTTCTCTGTATAGTCTTGGCTATCTTGGAACTCACTCTATAGACCAGACTGGCCTTGAACTCACAGAGATCTGCCTCCTCTCCCTCCCCGAGTGCTGAGATTAAAAGTGTGCACCACCATGCCCGGCTTTGAAAAGAATCTTAAGTATAGTTTAGGGCCCAGCCAAGAGAATGGCGCTGCCCACAACAGGCTGAGCCTTCCTCCACGACAATGCCCCACAGACACGCCTATGTGCCACCCTGGCTGGATGGTTCTAGTTCATGGAGGAAGACTCAGCCCACTGAGGGCAGCGCCATTCCCTTGACTGGGCCCTGAATTATATGAGAGGAGAGAGAAAGCCAGCAGAACAAATCTAAGAAACAAAAATCCAGGCTTACTCTCTGTTTTTGACTGTGGATCTTTATGTGACAGGCTGCTTTATGTTTCCTGCCTTGGTTTCCCAAGTAAGCCTTTCCCCAACTACACTGAATTTTGCCAGCTGGGATTGCAAAAGGGCTTGTGTACTATACTGATCCCTGTATTTTTATATATGTTGGAAAGTTTTCATAAAAAAGAAATAATAAATGAGAGATTAAATCATTTTTGCTGGCATTCTAATTGATTGTAATGATGGAGACACATACATACTTTGTAGCACAGGCGGCATTTAAAGGTGGACTATGGAAGATGGCCAGTTAGCTTGATTTCAAATCCTCTCAGCTGCGTTATGTCACGAGAGTCTTGATTTTCCTGGGAGTGTAGTTACCAGCATGGCCATGTCTTAAATGTCTGCCTTGCAGCTTTGTGAATGGGACTCAGATTGTTAGGGTTGGATGCTATGTACCATCTCTGGCCAAGTCATCTTGCCAGCCTTAGTTCAGGTTATAATAAGCATTGAAACCATCTGAACATGAAAATTATCTGCACCCAGCCACATCTTCTGCCGCCCAGGCTGTTGCATCCTGCACAACCTGGGCTGTGCTTCCTGCTCCCACTGCTGCATCCCTGTAAGCCCACGTGAGGACTTCCTGCACCTCTCACTGAAGCCTCTGCATGCAGGTGCTGCATCCCTGTAAGCCCACGTGAGGACTTCCTGCACCTCTCACTGAAGCCTCTGCATGCAGGTGCTTCTGCACCCTGCTTGCACCTGTTGCTTTCCCCGCAGCATCTCACACATCCCCCCTTGCGGGTGCTGTTGCGGTATGCCTGGGGCCCGTGATTCAGCAGCACATGCAGCCACTCACACACCCACAGGGAGGTGAGACGAGACTGTTTCCAGTTCTTCTGGAGAATGAGGTGGCTTGCCAGTCGAGACACAAACTGCTGGTCTGTTGCGTGCGAAGCTTTCCATTTCACACCTTGTAGATGTGTTGTTTTCATTATCCAAGAAATCGTTTAAATATGATTACAGTGAAGTTTGTATGATAATTTCTGGAAACTTCAAATGAATTCTGAAGTGTTTTGAGCCTCATGTTTGAAAGATTACCACTGAAATCCCTCGTAGGACCCTTATTTTTTTCTGCCTGAAATTCTGGTTAGGCATCAGTAATCGTTCAAGAGGTGAGAACAAAGTCCAATTCTTCAATTTTGCTTAGCAAAGTTCTAGGGCCATGTGACTGATACTTGAAGATGATCAAGTGAATAAAAGTCTGTCCCTTAAGAAGAAATATTGCTGTTATTTCATATCTATGGACTCTATGTAAGACATGAGAGATAGTGAACAAATTGATGGGTGGATGGATAAATGGATGGTTGGAATAGATGGGTAAATAGGTAGATGGGTGGCTGGGTAGATGAATGGATGGGTAGTTGAGTAGATGGATGAATGGAGGAGTAGATGGGTGGTCAAGTAAGTGGATGGATGGGTAGATGGGTGTATGGGTAAGTGGATGGATGGTTAGATGTATGTATTGGATTAGATGGAAGGCTATGTATGTGAATATATGTGGGATGAATGGGCAGATAAATGATGATAGGTGGTTAGGTGGGTGGATGGGTCGATGGATGGATTGGATTATATGGATGGATATTTAGATGACCGTATACATGGCCTGGATAGATGGATAATGGATGGATAAAAGGATGATAGATGGGTAGGTGGAAGATGGATAATAGATGGGCAGAAAAGGCTTTTCTGTCCGAAGGCCACCAAAACAACAAGAAAGAAGTTGATCCTGTCCTCACATTGCCTGGTCCTCAACTTTAGAAAACCATCCAGGTATTTTGTTTCTACCATCTTAAACATACCCTTTCCTCCCACATGCCTGTTCAAGTGATAAGTTCCTTGCCTGCCCCTTACCTGCCAGGGCACCAATGTTTCTCATGCCTGGGGCACGTGCCTTAGACCTGAAGACTGAATTTCTGTGGAGCCATCACTGACACTGTTGCATTTCCAAGATGGGGCCTGTATCATTCACTTTTTTATTGATGAGATAAAAGACCACAGCCAGGGCAACTTAGAGAAGAAAAATGTTATTTGGCTTTATGATTCTAAGTGGAGAAGATCCATTATAGTAGAGAAGAGGCATGGAGGCTGGGGCTGAAAGCTAGGAGCCTGCATGTTGGATCAGAAGCAGAAAATAGAAAGAGTGAAGTCAAAGTGGTGGTAGGCTTTAAGCTCTCAAAGCCATCCATCAGTGACACACCTCCTCCAGAGCCACACCTCTTTATCTTCCCAAACAGAGCCGCCGACAGAGGACCAAATATTCTAATGCCCAGATTATGGGGAACATTTTATTCAAACTACCCCAGGGCCAGGAGCTTCATCACTGACAGAATTGGGAGGCTGGAAAATGTGGAGCAGGCTGCCCCCTTTCCTGCTGCCCACAAAGCCCAAATCTGAGCAAATCCAGCTCCAGCAGGCCTTTCCCTCTGACAGACTCAGCCGAACAATCAGACTTGTCAGGACCCATCAAGTAGGGCAGGCTGCAGGCGGTGAATTGAATTTGCAAGAAAGATAATCAGTTATTGACTGAAGAGGTGAGCTGCAGCTCCAGCTACTCCTGCGGAAATGAACTTCTTCAAGTCCTCCTATATTTACTGGTCAGCGCGAAGGGTGCTTGCCAGAAGTCACCGCTGCTGAAGGAGGGAAAGGATAGATGGAAGCTGGCCCTCCCCTTCTCTCCATGGCTCCCTCTCCCCTCCCATCCACATCTGTGACAGTGACGTAGGGAAAACGTGGTCAGAAAAACATGTGGCTTAGAAAAATTCATGGGTCTATATCATACCTAGGGGGAGGGATGATGACGGCAGAGGCCCAGACTCTTGATTGTGATTTTTCCGATTCTCCTCCTTCATGGAAGATGCTTCTGGGTCCAAGTAGGATGGAAGGAATTCGTCCATTGCCCCAGTCCACTCTAACACTCTTCAGCGGTCCCCAGCAGATGCCTCTAATCCCAGGTCCACACACAGGATGCTCAGGCTGGACTTCCAGCGCTAAAGCTCCTGGCTGTGATGGCTTCGACTGTAGGGGGCACTATCGGCCTGATAACAGTACAGGGACAGCCCGTGAAGTCCCGTTGTGCTCAGCATTCATCATAATTATAAAATGTGTCCCACTTCTAGACAAGATAAAAAGAGAACCGAGAACACGTGTCTCAGCATCAAGGAAACACGGGGCTGTTATTTTCATTATTCTCATTAATTTGTTTATATCTCACTTTGTACCCAAAGGGTTTGCCGTGGGGAGTTGAGTCAGCTAAGCCTGAGTGTCTCAGATGTGTCTCGGCTTGGAGGCTACAGCAAACGAGGCAGCTGTGACCAGCTTTAGAGTGGCCGGCTCAGAAGTCCCTCTACAATGTCCCACAGCACAGAGAAGTGTGCACAGCCATGACATACTCATGGAAGCCTAGAACTCACATGGCAGTGCCCGGGGCAGGGGGCATCCAATCTCTGAATACTGAGCTCTTTCCTCGGTCCTCCTGAGTCCATCCTCTTAGGACAAGCTAGGTGTCCATGTGGCATCTGAACCAGCTCTCTCTGGTACCTCTCAGGTTTGATACTGAATTCCAGGGAGTCTCGGGATTCTAAGCTTGAACCCTGCCCTGGGCTCCTAGAAGTCTATCAGTCAGGGTTGCAGAATGGAGGGTTTTCTATAGTAACTGGATCCTGCAGTTTATCTGTGGACCCTGCTTCTCCTCCTGCCTTGAGCCTACAGATGTTGGGGTGGATGTCAGGGTCACAGAGGAAAGGAGTGAAACACACAAGTTCACGGCATCTGCTCTTCTTTTGTCTGCTTATTTATACTGCATGTGTATGATTTTTTTATTTTATTAATTTATTTTTTTTGTTATCAATCACAGGTTAGGTACTTTGCATCCCAAGCATAGCCCCCTCCCTCATTCCCTCCCACCCTCCCTAACCCTCCTTTATCTCCTCCCCGCCCCCTCCAAGTCCACCAACTGTGGAGGACCTCCTCCCCTTCCATCCAACCCCAGCTCATCCTGTCCCTCAGGGCTGGCCGCAATGTCCTCCCCTGGGATCTAGCCAGTCTGTCACTCCTCGGCTTGTATGGGGGAGGGTCAAAGAGTCAGCCATCGAGTTCAAGACTGAAACAGTCCCTGTTTCCCTCACTAAGGTATTCAGTCCAACACTGAGCTATCATGGGCCCCATCTGAGCAGGGGTTCCAGGCCATATCCACACGTGGTCCTAGGTTGTAGAAACGGTCTCATACAAGACCCCTGTGCCCTGCTCAAATTGGTCTTTGTGGAGCTCTTGTTCTCTCCAAGTCTCACCAACCTCCTCCATTTCTATCATCACTTCTCGCCCTCTGCCAAAGGCTTGATA
>CM053763.1:121720096-121751332 GCA_028658305.1 Pachyuromys duprasi
TGAACTTCAAACTGGAACTGTCAATCTCTTGTGTCAGGAGTATTCTTCAAGAAGATCAGGGAGTTCTAGTGGTTTGATAGTGTGTGTTGTTTCCTCAGTTGAACTCTGTTGTGGGATCTGTGTGCCCGGCTTCGTGCTCTGTGCTAGAGGCTGTGAGCACCACAGGCTGGTCTCCCCTCTGGTCTAGAGGTTTGGCTCCTCACTCTGTGCCAGAGGCTGTGTGTCCCCCTTTGATATGTCCACTGGGGGCGCTGCTCTGGTCAGGAGGCTCCAAGCTCTGCCCTGGGCTTGCTGCTAAGGGCTCTCTTCTGGACTAGAGCCTTGGTCCCTCCTTCTGGGTCAGGGGCTGTGCACCAAGGTCTGAGATGGTATTTGGGGGCACCTCGGTCTGGACCTGATACTATGAGTCCCAATCTGGGGTGGTGGCTGGGTGTGCCTAGGGGTATGGGTCTGACCGGTGTAGCCTGCAGTATCTGGGTGAAACTCAGTCCGTCCGGGGTACTGTGTGCCCCCGCCTGAAGTGGCGGCTGCTGGCGCAGAGGGTTGTGCGCCCGCCCAGTGTAGCCCGTGGTATCTGGGTGAAACTCCGTCGGTCCAGGGTACTGTGTGCCCCAGACCAAAATGGCGGCTTAGACACCCCGCCCGGCTGTGCGCAGCCTGTCTCCCTCCGGAGTTTTTCCTGGGAGTAGCTGGGTGTCCCTTGGACTTTTCCACTTGATTTCCCCACCATAGGAATTCTGCTCACCTGGCAGTCGCAAACGCTGTTGTTTTAGGTCTGAGATCTCAGTCTCCCGGTTGCTGTGCCTACACTACTGTCCTGCTCCTCAGACACAGTGTCCTCCTGGGGCAGCCATCTTGGATCCGACCAGCATGTGTATGATTTTTGTGCCTGTAAGTATGCCTGTGCACCAAGTGCCTGGTGTGTTCAGAGGCAAGGAGAGGTGCCAGAATTCCATGGAATCTGGAATTATGGATGTTTGTGAGGCAGCACATGGAAGCTGGGAATCAAACTTGAGACAATGAAAGAGCAGCCAGCACTCATAACTGCTGAGCCATCTTTCTAGCTCTGTGTGCAACTCTTTCCTTGGGCGCTGTGTACCTGAGGGTCTGATGGGAATCACTGATAGGTACCTCCAAATTCTGAACTACGCACCAGAGCCACATGGGCAGAATGATTCTTGCAGGTAGCAGCCTCATCTGTATCCAGTGGTATCTGAGAGGGCATTTACTTGGCATGGTTTCCTCCATCCAGGTCTCCTATGTCATCCCCCTTCTGCAGGGCTCTGGGTCCTGGAGGGAGTTGGAACTGCAGGCCTTGGGTAGTGCTACCTCCCTGTTGTTCCTAGGGATCTCCAAGATGATGCCATGATTTTGCAGCCCAGGGTATAATATTATTTGAGTTTGTTCTGGAGGAAGCTTTGTGCATCTGCAAACCTGAGCTAATCTCTGGGTTTCTTTTTGCTGTTTTTTTTTTTTTTTTTTTTTTCTGAAAAAGATGCCAGTAAGTTCAACAAAGGCTGGGGCCTCAGTCAGGAGCTGCATAGAGAAGAATCGAAGCTCAGAATCAAAAGCTCTTGGGGGGAGCTGAATCAATAGACACGGCTAATCCTGTGTCTCCTGTTGTCTCTCCTCATATTAGCGTTCAGTCTCTGCCCCTGGAATGCCCAGGGCACAGGGATTTCTCCCTCATTAACTCTGGTTGTTTGGGTGTTAACTGGAGGGAAGGAAGGCACTAGAGATGTTGGTTCACAGAACACACGAGGCACCACCATGGCCCCTCCTTGCATTTGAAAAGTGGAGCCTGTGAGAGAGGCCTGGTGAGCCTTCTCACATGGATCCTGGTTCTCCATGGACAATATGGAGATCCTGACCCTTACCAGAAAGTCCTGTGTGGTGGGACAGCTTTTCCTGGCAGCTGTCTCTCTCCTCAGGGCAGCCAGGGGTCAGACACTCCTAGGCAGTCCCAAACTGTGACTGTCTGGGTCCCTGCAACGAAGCTTTGCAGTTTTTAGGCCGTGTCAGCTGCTTTAGCCCCACTGTGGACAACATGCTTGCTCTGGACTGTGTTTAAAGAAGTGTTTTTCCACCACAGAGGAGACTGAATAGCAGAGTAGAGCTGTTTACCTCATGGTGGCCAGGAAGCAGAGAGGGGATCACACGGGAAGCTATGACCCCAAGGACACACCCCCAACTGGGTCCTCCCTCTTACTTTTACCACTCCCTCATAAAGCCGCCATATCTTGAATCCATCAAGAGGTGAATCTTTTGATTAAGTCAGAACCCTCGCAATCTAATTATCCATGGAGATTCCCTCAGAGACACACCCGGGAGTATTAATCTCCCAGGTTACTCTAAATCCAGGAGGATTAATCTTGATCCAACCAAGATTAATTAATTACGTTTAATCACCACTCGTGTTTATTTGAGCTTCCTCTTCCCTTCTTGTGAGAGACAATAAAGGTGTAAGAGAAGACTGCTCCTGTAGGGTGGAAGGGAAAGAAAACTCAGTCTGACAAGAGAAACCTGGGCCCTGGGATGGTTGACTTCCATCTCCTAAAATCTGTGTTTAGAAGTCCTCATTCCCTCTAGGCCCTGTATTTGGAGATGGATTCTTTGAGGAGGTCAAGGCTGATGAGGTCATAGGTCAACGTTAATAAGGCATAGGTGTGGATCCCTGACCCAATCTGGTTAATGTCCTTACAGAAAGGAGAAGAGATGGTACCAGGCTTTCCTGCTGAGGAAAGGCCACGTGAGACACACTCTGAAGGAGACCACCTGAAAGCTTCAGAAGACTACACCCGGAGATAACGGTCATGGATCTCCTCACAGACTTCAGAACAATGAGAGTGTGGGTTTGTGCTGTGAAAGGCACTAGCTCTCTGGCTCTTTGCCATTCTGAGCTCACTAATGTAGGCACCTTGAGCCCTTTCATGTGGTGCCTTAGCTCCCCTTCCCCCAGGGCTTTCTGAGACCTCAGGGGCCACCTCCCCTCTGTCTGCCCAGTAGCCCCTTCTCTGGAATCTTCCCTGCCTCTTGAAGAGCCACACACTGGCCTCCTCAGACACCAGCCCTGCCAAAGCCTCTGTAATTGGCTCAGCACAAACCTGAGTTCAGTGAGGGGCACCTGGTGATTTGTCTCCACTAATGGAACCCAGCTAGAGAGAGCTGGAGGCCAGCGGGATTGTCTTAGACAATTTCCTGTGATACAAATGCTAATATTTCAACCATCAGGCCTCAAGGGAGGAATTGGTAATTCCTCTAAAGAGGATGGCCATTTCAAAGCATCCCTGGGTACCAATTTTGGAGACCAGCTCCAGGGCTGGATGGGCTGTGGGCTCAGCCCACAGTAACCATTCTTATTTCCTTAACTAATAAGAACAGCTGAGTGAGAAGGACAGGGAGACGGCTCCGGGAGACTCAGCAGGGACAGGGTGGGCGCACAGGAAGGCGTAGGTGCCGGCAGAGCTCCGGGGAGGGGAAGGCGGCGTCTTCACTGTATGTGTGCCCTTCTCCTCAAAGCCCCTTACTCACATCCATTGCTTCTCAGAGCAAGGCCTCTCCCGATGTGACCTTTGTTCACCCCTTGAGTTGACGCTTGCAGCATCCTAGGCTGTGCCCTGTTCGGCGTCTGTTGATTTGTGGACCAGCATGAGTGGGGACAGTGACAGGTCTGGAGGACGCTTCTCGGCAGCTGGAGACATGGTTTCGTGGTCTTGGTTTACATGGCTGCCGGGACAACTTGCCGTAAACCCAGTGGCTCAGAACATCTCTGGAGAAGAGAAATCTGACTTGAACCTGTGGTTTCTTCTGGAAGTTCCCAGGCAATCTGTTCCTCACTGTTAGCAACTTCCTGTGGCTCTTGTGGTCCCTGGCTGGTATCTGCATCATTCTGACCCCCATCTCGGTTGTCAGGGAGCGTCTTCTGTGTCCCTGTGTCAGCTGCCCTCTGCCTTCATCTTGTGAGGATGGCTCTGACTGTGCCTGGGACCTGAACTGGTTACCTTTTCTGAGTCTGTGACAAAAAAAAGCAACCGATGGAGGGCGTGTGTGTTTTAGGCCTCAGTCAACACACTGCCACGATGGAGTTTGTCGTGGTACACACTGGCTTAGCGCCTTGTCTGGAGTCACCGGAGACGCCATCTTCAAGGTGTGGCCTTGGGCAAGTCACAGAGCAGTTCTCATGTGGAAAGGGGGATGAGGACCAAGATCCCTCACAGGCCATTCGTTGCCAGGGCCAATGAGAACAGTTACCACATAGGCCACCTGCCGCGTCTTCCCTGGATGTTGGTGGGGTGCTGCCTAGTTCACAGCCTCACCGCTGTGCGTGTGAAGCTTACCAGTCAGGCTAACCTGGCATCCAGGAGCCAGCACCTGTCTGCCTCCCCTTCTTGGGGTTTCAGAAGCGTGCGGCCACACCTAATTTTAAGAAAGTACAGTTAAGTCTTTGAAAAAAATGCATACATGTACACATCTTTTGACCATGTGTACCTGCACCCCAACCTCCTCCAGATCCGCCCCATCAGCCTTTCGCCTCTCCCAACTTCTTGTCCTCTTTATTTTTTTCTCTAACCCACAAAGACCAATCTGTGCTGCTCATATACTCACAGGGTGTGAGGTTACCCACTCGAGCATGGTCAGTCCACCAGGTGCCACATCCCTGAAGAAACCTGGCCCTCCCTTCCCTCCCTTAGCTGTCCGTAGCTCCTCAGCTGCAGACAGGTCTGCATGTGACCCTCCTCCTCCACCCTGGGAGGTTGACCTTGGGCAGGTCTTGGACAAGCAACCCAGATGCTCTGACTTCATGAGGACATTTGCTTTGTCATGTTCAGATGGGACTGTTTCACTCTGGTTCTCTCTAAC
Organism: Pachyuromys duprasi; assembly: GCA_028658305.1. Taxonomy (NCBI): domain Eukaryota; kingdom Metazoa; phylum Chordata; class Mammalia; order Rodentia; family Muridae; genus Pachyuromys; species Pachyuromys duprasi. The sequence continues at coordinate 121,724,957 of CM053763.1, forward strand.
CTCTGGCTTTTTACAAACATTCTGTTCCCTCTTTGTCAACTGTTCCTGAGCCATTGGGTTTGGAGAGGGAGCACGTGGCCTCTTACGTGGGTCCTGGAGCTTGAAGCCAGGCGTCCCTGCCTCCGAGGCACTCTACACACTGAGCAACTCTGCAGGCCCTAAGCTCACGTTCCTGCTAGCATAAAGCGCCTCCTTTATCAAGAGCCTTTCACTGTCTTGGAGTCAACTCTGGTTGTTATCACAGGGGCCTGAACAATGGAGTCATCTTTGGCTGTGGTGACAAATCCCTGTGGCTGGGCATCCTGCATGCCAAGCTGATGTCTTAGGGTTCTGAAGGCACCAGGCCAAGGAGGTGGCAGACCCATGGTGAGGCTACTTCCTAAGCAGCAGCTGTGGCAAACAGGGTTTCTATTGCTATGATGAAACACGCGACCAAATAGCAAGCTGGGGTGGAAAGGGTTTATTTCTTTCCACACTTTCACATCCTAGCCCATCACTGAAGGATTCAGGACAGGAACTCAAACAGAGCAGGAACCTGGAGGCAGACTCTGATGCAGAGGTCATGGAGGGGTGCTGCTTCCTGGCTTGCTTCCCATGGCTTGCTCAGCCTGCTTTCATATAGAACCCAGGACCACCAGCCCAGGGGTGGCACCGCCCACAATGGGCTGGGCCTCCACCATCAATCAATAATTAAGAAAGTTTGCCCAGGCTTGCCTGCAGCCTAGGTTTTTCTTGATCAAGGCCCCCTTCTCTCGGACTTGCACTTGTGTCAGGGTGACATAAAGCAGCCAGCACAGTATCTGACACTCTTCTCTTGCTCCACAGGAAGGAGAGACACTGCATCTTCCCCATGTTTCTGCTCCAGCATGAGGCTCCACCCCACTGACCTAAGCACCCTACAGCTCTCACCTCCTGACACTTTAGGGGCTAAGGTTCTCTAGGCTATCAGTAGAGGGATACAAGGCTCTTAGAACGTGGCCGCTGTCCCTCAGCTGGGACATGAATCTACGTTCTGCTTTGGTGGCTGCCTTTAGGTTTACACAGCACGTGGCCTTTCTTCTCTAGCTTCTAGCATTTGGCATAAGATTCTTGAAGTTCAACCATACTGGAATATTCCTGTCTATGGCCAGGTAATACTGGCCCTTTGAGCATGTCCCTTTCCTTGGTGGCGAGTTCTTGGATTGTTCCTCGATGGGTCCTGACTCCTCTGTGGAGAAGACCCCATATGATTCTGGAGGGAAGCAGCCACTCTCTGTCCCTGTTCTGTACTCAGCTCTCTGGGCTATAGTGAGAGACACAGGTGGGAGGGAACTGCAGAGTTTCTCAGCAGAGCTAATGGTGGGGCCTGCGTGTCATGTGGCCTTGGTCATGCACGATTTTTCTGCCTACTGTTCCTTGATGTCTCTGCGTCTGTCCATTTTAAAGCCTGGTCCTTTGCTTCTCTACTGTCTTTGAAAGTGCCTGCTTCCTGCCTAACAACTCTCATGTGTGCTCATGTGCCCTGTTTAATGCTCATGTGCTCAAGCTTGTGTGTACTCAAGCTTGTGTGTGCTCATGAGTAGCAAATTTCTCAGGAGCCAGTTTCCAGTTTCTATGCTCCATCCAAAAACTCCCTGCACAAATGGATGCTCAGGCAGGATGAGGGACACAGAGTGACTCGCACAGCCATCCTGACACAGCAGCCCAAAGCTGTGTGCTCAGTCTCTTCCCCCAGCAATGCCGAAGTGTCAGAACATCTTCGAGACTCTCTACACATAGCTCTTGGTTAAAGGGGACATTGTTTCCAAGTCAATGGGCAGAAAGAAGGAAACAAGGCTAAAGGGAATTGTCTTTCCTGAAAAGTGCCGCAGCTCAGTTCTGCCTTCGTGTGTGTGTGTGTGTGTGTGTGTGTGTATGTGTGTGTGTGTGTGCGCGCGCGCGCTCAGTCACCTTGCCCTATTTAAACTGCAAGGAAGATTGGAAAGCTGATGTCAGGCTGGCCACCTCGGAGCTGCCCCAGCAACGGTCAGTGCATTCTCACAGCCCTGAGAACCGGGAGCTGAGCCTTTAGCTACAGAGAGGGATGGCAGGCAGGGGAGGCCCCTGGGATGGAAACAAAGTATAGCTCACGGCTCCCTAAGCCTGCTCTGGCGTGGAATGCAGTGCTCTGTGGAGCAGATGTGAAGAGGGTCAGACAACAAAACACACCAACATGAACAATTTAAAGACTTGAGAAGTGAGGTGAGTCTTTTCCTGCTCTATAAAACTCGCGGTGGCATGGCGTCCAACTCAACACTCCAATCATTCAGCCACAGGCTTGTCCTAACCTCAGGGATGTTGCTCCCCCATCCCAAAACGGCTGCAGGAACCTGTTTCAGCAGGCAGGAGAGCCAGGCAAGTGAGTGCAAGGCAGTGACAAGCACCCGAGGGCCTTGACCTGCTGAGTGTCAGTTTCTCTGTCAGCTGACCCCACAGCTTCACCACCTCTTATGAGCAACACGGGGCAGTGATGAGCAGAGAAGGAAGCGTCGAAACTGGGGCAGGGCCGTGGGGGAGAGCTTGCAGCCTGGGCTGCTGGAACCAAACCGCAGAGGCAGCCTCCACCCTGTGCTAAAGCTCCATCCCTCCAGGACAAGGCCTGCTCCAGCTCCCCACATGAGACCCAAGGAGTGCCCAGCACCCCACGATTTCTCTGGGTCCCCGTGTAGAGAGTCAGACGTCAAGAGATCCCTCTAGACAAGCTTCAAAATAAGTTAGGAGTCTCCAGGTTTTGCTAATTTCTGTCAGAAACAGCATGAGACCCTCTGCGTATCTCAGGGAGTGAAAGTGTAGCGTGCAAGCACAAGGAACAGGGACAGGACAGCGTTCCTTGTAAACACAGTGGGGTAGGCCTGGCAGGCAGCAGGGGAGGTGGCTCAGCGTGTAAGAAGGCTTTCCAGTCAACATGAGAACATGCGTTCACATCCGTGTAAAAAGAGCAGCAGGACTCTCCATGTGCCTGAAGCCCCTGATCTGTGGGAGACAAGAAACAGGAGGAAAGCGGGGGTTTGCTAGCCTGACTAGTTCAGACAGAGACCTTGTCTCAAAACGAAACGGAAGAGAGTCAGAGCAGGCGTCTCAGCAGCCTGTGTGCAGCAGTGTACATGCATCTGCACAACAAATGGAACGCACACATACAACACAGACACACTACACACACCTACACACACACACCACACACACACACACACCACACACACCACACACAGACATACACACACACATACACACACACACATACACACACACACACACACATACACACACAGACATACACATACCACACACACCACACACAGACATACACACACACCACACACACACCACACAGACATACACATACCACACACACCACACACAGACATACACACACACAACACACACACTACACATACACACACTACACATACACACACATACCACACACAACACCACACACAGACATACACATGCCACAAACACACACACATCTCACACCACACACACACATACCACACACACCACACACAGACATACACATGCCACACACACACATCACACACACCACACACACACACATACCACACATACCACACACACCACACACAGACATACACACACACACCACACCACACACACACACACACATACCACACACACCACACACAGACATACACATGCCACACACACACATCACACACACACCACACACACACACCACACATACCACACACACCACACATACACACCACACACACACACCACACACACCACACACACACACACCACACATACACACACATACCATACCCACCACACACAGACATACACACACCACACACACACATCACACATACCACAGATACCACACACACCACACACAGACATACACACACACCACACACCACACACAGACATACACACGTACACACACACCACACACAGACATACACACACACACCACACACACCACACACAGACATACACATACCACACACACACACCACACACACACACCACACACACCACACACACACCACACACAGACACACATCACACACACACACACACCACGTACCACACACACCACACACAGACACACATCACACACACACACCACGTACCACACACACTACACACAGACATACACACACACACGCACACCACATACCACACACCACACACACATACACACACACACACACACACACCACACACAGACATGCACACACCACACACACACACATCACACACACACCACACACACAGACCACACACAGACATATACACACACACCACACACACCACACATAGACATACACATACCACACACACACACCACACACACACCACACACACACCACACACACACCACACACAGACACACATCACACACATACACACACACACCACGTACCACACACACCACACACAGACATACACACACACACACGCACACCACATACCACACACCAGACACACACACACACACACACACACACACACACACACCACTCTGAATCTGCTTTGTAGGGTGGCAGAAGCCGGTTTTAAAGTGGGTGTGATCAAGCGGCGGGGCTTTGCTCTGACACAGGCTGTCACGTTTCTGTCATGTTTCCATCACGTTGTCTGCAGGGTTACAATCCCTCTGCAGGCTCTGGGGAGGAATCCCCTCCCTTGGGTGGCTACCCGAACTCCTTGGCATGTCATGGCTTGTAGATTGTTCTGACCGTTCCCCAGTATCCCCTGGGGTCCTCTTTGTGTGCCCCATTCTCTGGGACACTCTTCTCTCACTTCTTTCTCCTGGAGAGGACCGTGGTGGTGGGGCCCGGCCTCCCCCTGATTTAGTATAGCCTCATGTTAGCTTGGTCACACCTGTTTCCAAATCAGGGCACAGAAGCTAGGGACACACTTTCTGAGGGAAAAAATTTATACTTTATTAAATGTCACATGGTGCATCTACCTTGTCATCCTGGAGGGGGCTGAACAGTTTTCTTGCTGGTTAAGAACAATCTGGGCTCAAAATCAGCTTTGAGTAACTGAAGATGGGGTGTCCCCCCAGCCAGCTTTTCCTCATTGTCCTGAACTGACATGGTGGTGCCAAGCATAGCTTCACCCCGAAATGAGATGCTGAGGACCAATGTAGTCTCTGGGAGACAGGGGGATGAACTGAAGGTCTGGCAATGCAAGCATTGTGGGCACCAGGGGCTCGTTTGTGAATGGAGAAACTGAATGATGAGCCCTCCGGGAGATGGCTCTGGGGGACTTGAGGCGTTTGAGGGCCATCTTGTGCAAGACTGAGCCACCATCTTCCCTACCAAGTACAAGCATCCATCCTCAGCCCGCGATGCACCTTCCTAGAGAGGGTGACAGCCCAGGGTCCTCCCCGACTCTTCTCTAACTCTACTGTCTTTAAATCAGTCTAAATCTAGTCACCTTTTCCCCCCGGCTGCCACCTGCGCCGGCCAGCTGGGATTCCTCTGGGCATCTGCTCTGTTTCCTTTAGTGACACTTCAACACCCCCATCCCCCGCCAGGCTGCCTACCCCATTCTTGATATGGTAATCCAATATGAGACGTGGGCAAGTGTGAAAAACCAAACAAATATTACTAATTATTCAGAAATAATTACTCAGCAATGAACAAAGATAGTTAGGAAGTATAATTTAGCCTAACTCACAGAATTCTAAAGTGTTTTATTTTTTAAAAAAGAATTTAATTTTATATACAAGTACTGTATTTATATCATTTACCCCATTTCTCTTGTCCCTGTAATTATAAATATGTATATTTGTAAATTTATAAATGTAACCTGCTGAGTTCATTTAGTGTTCATTTAGTGTGTGTGTTTCAGGCAGGTGGGCCACACCCTGGGAGCTCCTGCTTGGGACAACCTGGTCTCCCTCTCTCAGCCTCCCTCTTCAGCTGCAGGTGAGGCTGTCTTCCTTAGCTACTGTCTTCTGTAATAGACTGTGAACAAAAAATAAAGCGATCGTAAGAGATTATTATGAATAATATAAAATCAAAATTTGAAAAATTGGACGAAATTGAAACAAAATCTTCGGAAAGTATAAATTGCTAAAACTGCCTGAGGAAGGAAAAAACTCAATATTCATATGACTGTTAAGGAAACTGAACTCAGTTTAAAATACTTCCAACAGACCTTATGAGTTTTACCTTCAGAAAATTTTACTATTCAAAAAGTAGGTATTATTATTCCAACTTAAAAATTTCAGAAAAAATGATTTTACAAAGTCAGCCTATGAGATGTATATAATCTTGATATCAAAACACGGGTGGTTTGAGAAAAGGCTAGTGTCAAACATTAACACACACTCAAAGGTCCTAAAAATATGCTGGTCAAATACAGTGTGAAAATGCAAAACATCTGACCTTTCCTGACTACATAGGTTTTCATTGTAGAGAATAAGATTAAGAAATACTTTACTTATTTCTTCTACATTAATAGCTTAAATGAAAAAGAAATATTTAGTTGTCTCAGTAGACCTAGAGAGCATTTCTTATATTCAGAGTTAATTTATGACAGAAGTTCTTATTCAAACTCCAAAGCCGCTGCTCATATCTTAAAATCCCCCAGGAAACGGTACATTTCAGTATGAAATAGCTACAGTGTTTGTCGCCCTGTCTTCCAGAAAATGCTGTGTCAGAGGAAGGAAACAATGCAATAGGACAAGAAAATGAATTAAAACAAAAGAACCAAGAAAGAATGAAATGGAACATTAGGTACAATGTACAAAAGGTACAATAAGAACAAAATGCTAGACTCAGAAAAAGAAAGTCTCCAGGAATCCAGAGGGAAACACCACAAATGAAGCTGTTTCCTAAGGAACCTCACAAAGGCTGTGTTGATCTTAGGTCTTACATAACCTTTGAAACCTGGATCTATAAGCAAGTAAATTGTATTTATGTTCAATGGAAACGATCGATTTCATTTTACCAAAATAAAATTTATAAATATCAATGCTAATAAAGTTAAATGGGGCATGCATCCAATCAAATGGATGTGAGCTGTTTATATAAAATGTTGCCAAAATTCTTAGAAGGCCTCTTTAAAACATTCTGATAAATTAAAACTTATCGCACATTTATGGATAAGCCAAGATGGGAAAAGGAAAATTACTCGATCAGTAATATTGATATTCTATTGTTTACTGTTGTGGAAATATGGGCTCCCCTATCCACTTCTCATTATAGATGGTTGGGAGCCACCATGTGGTTGCTGGGAATTGAACTCAGGACCTTTGGAAGAAGAGCCAGTGCTGTTAACCTCTGACCCATCTCTCCAGCCTCCCTATCTACTTCTCAGAGGACATTCATCAATACGTTGGACTCAGAACTTAGAGCAAATATCCTGGGGCGATGGCTCCAGGGTAATACAGCTGGCAGTGCAAGCGTGAGCCCCTGAATTTAGGTCCCCACCGCCCATGCCCAAGCCAAGCATGGTGCCCTGCTCCTGTCGCCCTAGCATGGTCAGCGGGCAGAACAGAGCAGGGCAGGTGGATCAGCTCAGCTCAGCGATAGATGCTGTCTCAAGGGAATTAGACAGAGAGCAATAAAGAAAGACAGCCAACATCTTCCTCAGCCTCCATATGAGCATGCATGTGAACACACACTCTAATATACACATATCATACACACAGACATACAGAGACAGACACACGGGCATGAACAGAGACAGACACGCACACACACACACACACACACACAACTGCAAAGAAGAGAACTGATTTCCTAGTTTGCCTTTAAAAATATTTTTCTTTTACTTTTGTAATTATAATTACATGCTTCCCCTTCCCTTTCCTTCCTTCAAACCCTTTTATTTGCTCCTTGAAAGATGCTGATTTCTTTAATGTATGTGACTGTACTTGCACAAACACGTATGTATATATTTGTCACACACCAAAGAGGAAAGACTGATTTCTTAAATGAGATCTAGAAGAATTGCTACCACTGAGGTGCCCAATAAAATAATCCATAATGACAAACTAACACATTTGGTAACATAAAATCTAAATACTTGTATTTTAAATAAACTGATTTCTCTTATGTAGGTGAGTGTTTTGCCTTCATGTGTGTCTGTGTACACATGCATGTGATGCCCATGGAGGCCAGAAGAGGGCTTTGGATCCCTGGAGCTAGAGTCAGGTGGTTCTGAGTGACCATGTGGGTGCTGGGAAACAAACTCTGTCCTCTGGGAAAGCAGCCAGGGCTCCTAACTGCTGAGCCATCTCTGGACCACCTTCTGACACAGGAAGACGTTTGGTGCCCTTGTTACTGATAAAGAACCAGCACTTGGGAGACACAAGGAAACCCCACAGGTCAGTAAGAAAGGGTCACAAACGGGTGTTTCACGGAGCCCCCCACTAAACCATGGAGACACGCATTAAAGTAAGGCAGGGTGTGCGGGGCTGGCTGTCCTCCCCCTCTCCCCCTCCCTGCTCGGCTCCCCTGCTGCTCGCTGGCCTGTGGGATTCACACCACCCCACACCGTGGTCAACACAGTCTGCACAGAGAGGAACGTGGGTTGGGAGGGTTCCCTGGCGCCCGCAGAGTGCCGCCCCTCTCCACCTGAGCCCTCACTGACTCGCCCTCCCCATGGTGCCCATGGCACAGGGGTCTGCCCACACCTGACCTCTGCCCTTTCAGTTTCATGCTTACCTGTGTGTGCTTAAGCACAGTTTAAGATGTACATCAGGAAGCCCCCATCTCAGCTCCACCATCTGGGTTCTTTCCTGTCACTCTAAGTCCTCCTCATGAGACGGCCTGCTTCCTGCCAGGCCTGACCAACACTCACAACACTCATGGGAACCTTTCTCCACTGAGGTAGGAAGTGTGGGCTGGAGACGTGCTGGGGGAGGCAGTTTGAGATCCACTGCACTTGAAGGCACATTTATCTCACAGCCCAGTAATTCCATGTCCACATATGTCATCCCAGGGAACCTGCAGGCTCCACATGTGCTAACAGTGATCTTATTTGTAATAGAAGAAAATAATAGCAGACAACCTAGAAGTTCATCCACAGCGCTGTGACTAAATGAATCATGGTTGTGACAACACCTAGGAGCAGCCAGTATAGATGCCAAGAAAAGTTTATGGACCAAGCCTGGGTAACTCCTTAGGCAGGAAGAGCTAGCCAGAGTGTGTGTGAGTACAACGTATTTATATTAAAGTCAGGAGCTGAGGAAATCAAAGAATGCACTGTTTAGGCATGCAAGCCCAGAAAAGTGAAAAGGGGGGGTAGACAAAGCTTAGGTTAATGGGGTGTTGCTGGGGAAGGGACCTTGGGAGGAGCTGGGATGGTGGGCTTCTTGATGTACCTCTCAAACTCTGCTTAAGCACACCCATGTATGCATGTAATTGAACATGTATCTCATAGCACAGATATGCCAATATGCCCCATGTGAGAACCCACATAACAGCTGGGGAGACTGAGCTAGCCTCTGTGCATGGAGACAGCAGACACACCATAGCTGTTCCTCCAGAGCCCTGACAGGCCCCTACTTTTAGGAGACGGAGGAGATGACAGAGCTAAGGGACAGTGGGGGATATGCCTAGACACTCTCAGCTTCCTAATGCTGCTAGTAACCCAGGGAGCTGGAGAAGCCATTACGTTCTGTCGGCCAGTCTCATCCGGCTACCTCTCATTGCTGTGTCAGAGCTAAGTGAAGGAAGCGTGATGCTTTTCTGCTGAATGCTAGCAATTAACTAGCGATCAGCACACATAATTAGCAAGGGCAGCCCCCTCTGCAGGGCCTGCGCACCTCAGGCCATCTGCTGTCTGTTCTCATTCACCACCATAGCACCCTCTCTAATTTGGGGCAAAAAGGTAATTGGGAGTTGAATGTGGCTGCATGGTGACCTGAGACAGTCGTGGTGGAATGGCAGGAAGAGAGAGCATTGCAGGCACCTTCCTGCCTCTCAGAGCTGCCTGAGTGATGCCAGCAAAGGAGAGCTGAGCTGGTGATGGCTGAGCAACCCATCTCCCCGTGGAGTCACAGGAGTTGTCAGGATCTGACACAGCTTGGGAGGCCACAGGGCGGTGGTTTAAAGAGATCGTTGCCAGTAATTTCCTTAATGCTACCAGTTGTCCATTGTCCCTAGAAGCTCCCAGAGGACTCAGCTGTCTCCTCTCGAGTCAGGAGCACCACTGGACTGGCCAGTAGGCTATCATCTTGGGGCACGTGGGAGGTGGGATGAAACCAGGACTAAGAGTTCACTGCTGTTGCCTTCAACGGACAGGCCTGCTGCTCATGATGACAGGGGTGAGGGGTGAGGGTGCTGATTATTTGTTAGGGCTGGGTTTGGGGTACCTGACAGGGTTATAATGTCTTTTGGAATTATAGAGGCTTTAGAAGTTTAGGGATAGTGCCAGGGTGGTTACAACTAAAGTCAGGGTCAGGCTTAGGGTTAGGGCCAAAGTTAGGGTTACAGATAAGGTTGGGTTTGGGGTTAAGATCAGGTAATCCCAATGCATCTATCTGGAAAAGACCCAGGCTTTGAGGGTCTTTTAGTGTTAGGTTTAATGCTGTTGCTTAGGGTCAGGCTGTGCTGCTGAAGTGTGTCTTTGAAAGCGAGGGAGGCTCCATGGGGTTGTGTTCCTATGTAGAGGGTTAGGTCATGGTTATGCTTAAGCTAGAGTTAGGATAGGTTAGAGTGATGTTGGAGGTAAAATCAGGCTAGTATTTAGAGTTAGGGTTAAGGGTAGACTAGGGTTAGGCTTAGTTTGTTCATATATTGGCTCGTGATACTACATTATATGCAGAAAATGTTGGTTAGGGTTAGCCTTAGGTTGGAGTCAGGCTATGGTTACTTTAGGGTCTGGGTTAGGGTTAGGTTAGGGTTAGTGTTGGCTCAGGGTGCTTCTCCTGGGCTCCTCCTGTGGCTGAGAATTTAGCCTCATCCTTAGGTCTGTGCTGGGATCCTAAAGCCTGTAGTACCCTTTATCCTACAGTGCAGAGGAACCCAAATGAGAGTGACAGCAACACTCTCCCCTGAGTGGCATGCATGATAGCTGTCGGCTTCCTAACTCCTGGTAGAACTGAAATTCAATATGGGTGTCGTAGTTTACACTTTGCCAGCCCAAGGAAGGCTGTCTGAACACCATGGACCCTGTGTGAAAAGGCCCCGGGGTTCATCTGCTCCCTCCTTCAAACTTCCCCGAGCTCAGACCCAGGCTGATGGAAACCGCTCATTGCATTGTTCTTTCTGGAAGCTCCCTGGGCCTGTCTCAAGAGTTCTCTGGCAGATGGCCTGGCCAAAGCTGGGAGCCATGCCCAGCACTAAGCCCTCTGAGGATTAATGTCGGGGCTTTTATTGGGCAGCCCTGAAGTGATACATTTTACATACAGCGTAAAACCACGATAGACCAGATTACCTTCCCCTTGCTTTTATTAATATTCTCTCTGCCTGTGGAAAATGGAAGCCTGCAGGTGCTCACCCCGTTCCTAAGGAGTTCAAGAGGCAGCAGGTGGCTCGGGTCTCCACGCCTCTGCTTGACTTTTCTTCTCTTTGTTCCCAGCACGACCTTTTGCATTGGTAGCTGGTATTCCAGTGCACACGTGTGCTCTGGTAAGGACGGCACAGGGAGCTTGGTACGTGTGCTCTGGTAAGGACGGCACAGGGAGCTTGGTGTGCCTTGCTGGTGTGCCTGGGTTTAGGACACCCGTGCCTCCACCAACATGTCTCAAACACCTCCAGGAGAAAAGAATTTCAGGGGGGGCCAGTGTGAAGCAGAATTGGTATTTATTCAAAGAGATTAAACTGTGTGTGTGTGTGGTGTGTATGTGAGTGTGTGTGGTGTGTGTATGTGAGTGTATGTGGTGTGTATGTGTGTATGTGTGTGTGGTGAGTGTGTGTGTGGTGTGTATGTGAATGTGTATGTGGTGTGTGTGTGTGAGTGTGTGTGGTGTGTGTGTATGTTATGTGTGAGTGTGTGTGTGGTGTGTATGTGTGAGTGTGTATGTGTGAGTGTGTGTGTTGTGTGTATGTGAGTGTGTGTGTGGTGTGTGTATGTGAGTGTGAATGTGTGTGGTGTATATGTGTGTGTGTGGTGTGTGTATGTGTGTGTGTGCTCACATGTGTATATATCCATGGAGGGCAGAGGACCACACTGTGGAGAGCATTTTTCTTCTCACCATCACCTGGCACTGTGGTTTGAGGGAGAAACTTTCCTCATACTCTCAAATGTTTGACTGCTCGGTCCCAGTTGGACACCAGCCTCTGCTGGCTTTACGGGCTCCTCCCCAAGCCCCCTCAGTCTCCTCACCCTTTGCTCTCCATCTCCTCAAGTGCTTGGCTGTGGTGTTCGGCTATGGAGATAAATCTGAATAACTGTTTGTGGACACCTTAAAGCGACAATACTGGCTAAGCACAGGCCTGCTTCTCATGACTGCACCCGTATCAGAACGGAGCTGGGGAAGAGCCCCTCCCCAGGGGGTGGGTGCTCTGCTCCATAGTGGCTGGCAGCCAGCACCTAGGGTCATCCACGATTTTCCTCTAATGAGCATGGCTGCTCATCCCTGCCTCTCTCTGTCCCCGAGTCTCCTCTGCCTAGTGTGGGCTCCATGCTCTTCCCTTCTGGCTTCCTACACAGGGTCTGCTTAGTACAGCAGTTGGAGACATCTGAGCAGCCAGGTACTGTCAGTCATTTCTGTAGAAACTTCCTGTGGGCTCAGAGGCCACTTCCTGCTGTGTCCTCACTGCTGTCTCATATTTCAGCTCAACCTCACCAACCCTCTGATTGTCCCATGGCCAGGCAGCATGCCCTGTCTTGGCTTTGTGAGGGGCTGGGGGCCCACAGAGCTGTCTCCACCTGGGACCCTGGAGAGGCCAGGGTAGATGGGCTTTCCTAGCAGCAGGGTTCTCTGTGAGGCTGGCTCCAGGGGAACTCTGGGTGGCTCTGGTGAGTACCAGGAGTGAACAGGGAGTGTGGCAAGTCTGTGGCTGTCTCTCTGTAGGCTGCCTACCCTGATGTAATGGCAGCTGAAAGCAAGGAACCTGGCTGTGAGAAACTGAACTCCAGGATGCTGCTGTGAGTTACTGCCTCAGTTCACTGGTGCAGCAGCCGGGCTGACGGATGGGACAGGCTGGTGTTGCCCAGATGCAGAGAGCCACTCATCTTCATAGAGGAATTAGGGGAGACTCTGCCTCAGAAATAAATCCTGGGCAGGATGCCCAGCCCTTTCTTGGAAAGTGTCTCTTTGAACTCTGGCAAGGAGCCCCTCCCCCAGCGGTGGGAAGGGGTTGTTTGTGTATTCCTCTCATTGTGATGGTACAACAGGCTCAGGGAAGGGGTGTGACCAGGGTCACTGACCTTGGTGGTGCTGTGACTAGAAATGCTATCACCTGGTTTCACCTCATTAGCCAAGGACCCTCTTCAGAAATGCTGGATCAGAAGGAAAAAGAGTGCCAACAATGATCCCAGGAAATGGGACCCCAAGACTTTGGAGGGTGATGTTAGGGGAAAGCTAGGATGAGGTCTATCCTGAGGCTCCAAGGTCCAGTTGTGACAGCCAAAATGGCTATGTCTGTCTTTGAACACCACTGTCACCTCAACACCCAGTATAGGTCCAGGCACAAGATATTGTTTGCTGAATGGGTGTGTGAGGGCTTGGCTGGGTGCCCACAGCTGTACACACCAGGTTCCCTGGGAGGCTGCCTTATCTTGCTGGCTGTCATTGTGACTTATATCTGACTAATACTTCCTTATAAACCTGGCATACCACAGAGGTGTGAGGTGTGTGAAGGCTGGCCCAGGACAGCTTCTGTTACTAACATAGCCAAAGAATCTTCAGTACTTGGTTGAGACAAAAGATCTAGACCTGAGGGCAGATTATGTCCCCAGTGATCACTCTCTGTGCTTGCCAGCTGCTGGGGTCTCTGGTATCTTCTGTTTGTCAGAGAAGTGACTGCAGACTCCGGGAGCCTGGGAGGTTGCAATGTGACCTTCCCAGTCTGCCTGGGCTCAGGAGTGACCCAGGCTTGAAGTCATTAAAAAAATGTACAAAACACAAATCAATTAAAATTCATTCATTCATTCATTCATCCACTCACTCACTCACTCACTCATTCATTCATGGTTTGGGGGATTGTGTTTGTTAGGTTTTTTTTTTTTTTTCCAGTTTGATATAGGCTAGCATGATCTGAGAAGAGGAAACTCAGCTGAGTGAATGCCTCCACTGGATTTCCCTGTAGGCCATGAGGCATTTTCTTGGTGCATGATTGATGGCAGAGGGCCCAGCCCACTGTGGGCAGTGCCACCCCTGGGCTGGTGGTCCTTGGCTGTGTAAGAAAGCAAGCTGAGCAAGCCATGGAGAGCAAAGCAGTGAGCAGTGTTCCCTCATGATCTCTACATCAGCTCCTGCCTTGAGTTCCTGCCTGGTTCCCCTGATGATGGACAAGCCAAATGAACCCTTTCCTCCCCGAGTTGCTTTTGACCACGGTGTTTGATCACAGCCATAGACATCCAGGTAGGACAGGGACTGAGCCCAGAGCCTCCTGAGTGACAGGCTGGCAGTCTTCTCCTGAGCCACATTCTTCAGCCCCTCTTTGGTAAACCTTTTATTTCAAGACAGGGTCTCACTAGGCTGGCCTTGAACTTGCCATCCACCTGCCTCCACTGTCTGAGTAGTGAGATAACAGGCCTGCACTGCCAGACCTGGCTTCTTAGCGTGTGTTGGTTGAAGGCATTCATGGGGCCCAGCTGCTGCTTCAGCCTCTGTACAGAGGGAGCATGGGTTCTTTTCCGGCCCTTTTCCTTCCCAGGTGTGAGAGCATGGGCTTGACCCTTAAGACAGTGGTCACTCTAAGCAGCCAGGTCCCACAGCCCGACAAAACAAGACCTCACCCCCTGCAGATCTCTGTCTCTGTGACAGCTAAGGGTGAAGGCTTCCACAACCGTGACTTTGTGGCCCTACCTGGCTCCTCTGTGCTCCTTGTCAAGTAGGCTGTCCCCGCTAGGTCATGTGGTGAAGGATTTCCCAGCACCCCAGAGACGGTAATGGTCAAATGTTTTCTTTGTTGTGGAGACTTCTGTGCTCTAACCCTCCTCACTCCCCTCATTCCAACCACAGCTACCTCATTTTACTTTGGAGTGTTCCCTTTAGAAATATTTTTATTCATCCTTTGAAACTCTAGTACATTTATGCGAAGCGTATTGATCGTATTGATCGTATTGATCATGTGCCTCCTCCTCTCTCCCTTGTGCTCCGTACCCTGACTCCCACAGTCTTCCTATCTTCCTTGATTATTGCTAGCCCACTAAGCCCAGTTAGTTTGTGGGTGGAAAGTCGTTCCCTGGGACACGGACAACCTCGTGGTCACACTCCCGAACGAGAGCAACTCATCCAAGCGATTCCTATGACCCTGCTCCAGGTTTTAAAGAGAAGCCCCCTTTCCGTTAAGACCTTGGGATCTTGCTCAGACATGGCTCCAGCCCTTCCTAACATGCTCCAGCTGAAGGCCTGATCACGGCTCCTGCAGGCACTGCTTCCTTTCTCCTCGTTCAGCCTTCCTGAAGGGCAGCTTTGTGCTACCTCCTTACTCTTTTCTCTCACACGGTTTTCTTATCACCACTCAGCCATTGTCAGGGCCTCCGGAGAGACCCAGGATTGCTGCTGCAGTGTCTGGCCTACTTTCTGAACACTGCCGGAAATCCCGAAGATAAGCCCAGAGCTACTGCAGGAGGTTTCCTGTTTGGGGGTTTACTCTTCAATAGACAGACCCTAGGGGATCTCAGGGTTGTTCTTCCCTTGGAGGCTGCCCTCTGTGAAACCCGGGCTTTCTGCACAGACTCCTCATCTCTGTTGGGCCGTGCCGCGGGAATGTAGCCTTCATCAGTCTTTCACCATTTCAGTCTTGCCCTGCTCTTGCCCCTGTGAGTAGTGACCTCTCAGTGTGGGGATCCTAGAGGTAAGAAGTGGGACTCAGGTCTCTCTGTTCCTGCCATCCATCCGCACGTGAAGCTGAGTCCTCTCAGAGATGACAGGCACAGCTGGCCCAGTTGGGGGCTGGTTGCAAATGCACTCCTATCCAATTTTAAGCTCTCCCCCCACTCACACCTCCAACTCTCCTCCCCAACCCTTCGCTCCCCCATTCCTCCTACCCACCTAACCTCCCCGCATCCTCACCACCATTGCTGAGTTTATGGGAGGGACAGAGGCCCTGGCCTATGTTTCTTCCAGGGGCAGAAACCCCATTTTCTGTGGGGGCTTCCTCACCTGACACCAGCATGTGGAGGTGAGCATCCTTACCACAGGTCCTTGTTGAGAGGAAGCTCTCTGTGGATCCTTCTAGACCAGTGCACACACCCTCACAGAGAACAATTTCATCATCTCAGCTAAGCCTGAGCCTGGGAACACAATTCCCCCATGTGCAGCCAGGGGTTCTGAGGCAGGACAGCTAAGAAACAGGAAGCCCCGCATCCAGAGGCCCCTCCCCGAGCTTGGTCATATGTGCTTGGCTACCAAAGTGCAGGATGGAAGAGGCAAGTGCTGAGGACAGCTCTGGCACGCTGTGGGAAACTGAGGCAGCTTTAGCTGCACCCTCCCTGTACATGGCAGCCACAAAAACTGTTTTCCCCCTCTAATGTATTCTGTGCTCAAGACAAGAAAGCGATAAAACATAGAAGTAATGTATATAAAGGAACATAAAGATTAAAATCAAAGTTTCCCTTGATCCTATTTCAAAAGGTGGCCAGGATTTTCTGTTTATCTTCTATGTTCTTTTCTGTATCTAGGAAACAAAGCATCATAAAACTAAAATGACCAGGATTTTCTGTTTATCTTGTGTGTTCCTTTCTGTATCTAGGAAATAAAGCATCATAAAACCAAAATGGTGTTATGTCCTTGGTTGAAATCTCAACTTTGTTTTAATAGAACATTACAGAGCAAACATTTCAATGTATGTACCTGCTCTTAAAAGCACATTTTTACAATAGACCAGACTGACCTGGAACTCACAGAGACCCGCTCTCCTCTGCCCCCTAGTATTGGGATTAAAGTGGAGGTGTGCCATCATGCCTGACTTCAAACATTTTATTTTTTTGTGCATAGGTAATGTTTCCGCTTTGTGGACTGATCAGAAATTATACCCAATACCTATGACTGGAACCCTTATGGAGGTGCTACTGATATTCCATGGGCACTACACAAAGGTCAGAGGTCTTCTTCCTCAGGGCACACTATTGGACAGAGACAAGCAAAGCAGATTCATTCATATTACACAGGACTTTGGCCAGAGCAGGGGAAAGTTTGGTAAGTCCAGGTGTGCTGGTGTACCAGATATGGACCTTTATGTTATGCTTGACTTTGGGGCTCATCTTCTCAGCACAGGATTTTCTGAGCATCCTCTATCAGCACCCCTCTGCCCACACACACAGTGTTAGCATCTTATGTGTCCTCAGCATCTTGAACTTCTACCCAGGGGTGCACACTTTTTTTTTACAGTCTGCTGGGATAGCACATGGTGGAGTGCCTGTGTGTCTCAGCCAGGGGGTTGGGGAGTGAGGCAAGAGGAGAACTGGGGGTTCTAGCCTTCATCTTTTACAGAATTTTTTCTGTATGCAAATTCTGTAATACTTACAAGAGGCTTCTGGACCTTACTCTTCTGCCCTGTTGTATCTCAGGTGTCCTCAGTGGTCACATGACCAGCAAACAACCATTTCCTGCTCAGTCCAAGGCCGCTGGGTCTGGACTGGGGGTCTACTGTGTGCTTGGTTCTAGAGGATGGAGGTACAGACCAGACTTCTCTGCCTCAGTCTCCAGGTGGCAAAGCTTCCTCTGCAAGATTCCAGCAGGTCTACAAGAGTCTGCCAGGGCACAGACAGCCTGCAAAGGGAAGGGTCCACATGCTCAGGGTCTTCAGAGTTTCCTGGAGAACAGACTTGTGGGGTGGAGTTAGAGGCTCCTGGCTCATCTCTAAGTCCCCTCTCTGGCCTGGGTGGCCCTGTGGCCCTGGCTGACTTGTTCTGGTTGTTGTATGCACCAGTGTCTCTTCCCTGGATTCAACAAGGAGTTTGTGATTCAGGAAACACCCCAGCACTGAGGAGCCTCAGAGCCTTCCTTGGGGGCTCCTTAAACCTTGGCAGTGGAGGAAGAGTGGCACCAGATAGTCCCTTTCTGTTGATCCAGTGAGACTGAACCAAGAGACATGGATTCTCTCCTGGCATATTCTTCCTCCAGACCCAGGACTGAATGGGTACAACATAAGCAACAGCAAGGAGGGGTGGCAGGACACTGCCAGCAAGAATGCCAGCTGCCACACACACAAGTGCTCACTAACATCAGCACCTCTCTCTCCAGCACCCAGTCTGCTGGTGGCCAGGGCTGCCGCATGCACTGAGTTAGGCTGTTCTAACAAAGGTCAGGGGTTGCCCAACTTCTGCACTCTCTTAGCATCTTGCTGTTTCTTTCCTTTCCCCCTTTCAACCTGTGTCTTCATGGCTGCAAGGTGGCTGGTAGGTGTTCTATTGCTGGGAAGAGACACCATGACCATGGCAATTCTTATAAAGGAAAGCATTTAATTAGGGCTTGCTTCTAGTGTCGGGGGTTCAGTCCATTGTCATTACAATGAGGAGCTTGGTAGCATGCAGCAGACATGGTGCTGGAGAGATGGCTGAGGGCTTTACATCTTGGTCTATAGGCAGAGAGAGAGAGAGAGAGAGAGAGAGAGAGAGACTGGGCCTGGCATGGGCTTTTGAAACCTGAAAGCCCACCCTCTCCAACAAGGCCACACCTCCTAATCCTTTCAAAAAGTGCCATGCCTTGGTGACTAAGCATTCAAATTAGGAGCCTATGGAGCATTCTTTTGCAAATCACCACACTGTCACCAGACCACTGCCTTGTGTCCATGGAAGAAGAAACTAAGGTGCATTATAAAGAGGAGTCTGGGTCACCAAAGCTCAAGGGAGGCCAGGCTTTCTCACCACAGAGGAGAGAGGTGGGTTGGTCTAAGTGAGCCTATGAGTCTACACACTTAAGGTTGGATAAGTAGGCCGCTTAGCAATTTTGTTGTGAACATTTTAATGAGCTGTGTTTGTGATCTTCCCCTCAATTTACGTCTATTTCCTTGTCGTAAATTCCTGCAAGTAGAATTGTGAGGTCAAGAGCATGTGCTGTTCAACGTTCTTTATGTTGTAGTTGTGACCTTCCTAATTTCAGTTACAGATTCATGGCTCCTCAGGTCTTCTCGGAATCCTCCTCTAGCCCTCATTAGGGTAGTGTCTTCCAGGCTTAAGTGTGTCACTCCTAGGCTGTATTTATCACCCATGTACAGCCCACAGACGGACCAGTATCCTTACCTCTGGAGCCAGCCAGTGTTGATTGTCAGATGCAATGACTTGCTGATTTGTTTAGCAGTTTGCACACTCAGGTGGCCTATGAACAAGACTTTTCTTTTCACACACCTCATTGGACAACTTGGCTTAATTAAAAACAAAACAAACCAAGCCTGACAGTGATGGAGTGTGGTGGGGTCCACCCAAGCTCTGGCTCAGTCCCAAGGTCACCTTTCCATGACTTTGACACAGTTGCTCTGGAGGAAGATGGGCGGGGCTGGACTCTGGTGGGACCAGGTCTTTCTCGTGCTCCTGGGCACATTCTATCATTTGGCTTGGAAGGTGGGAGGGCAGTACTCTGCTGTGCAGATGACCGAGCCGGAGCTGGTTGGCCGAGTTCTGAGGCAGTGAGCTGTCTGAGTGGGGCTGTGGTCTCCCTCCTGCAACACGCAGGTTCTGGGTCCAGCCAGCGCTCCAGGGCCTTAGGGAAAGGACCCAGTACAGAGCCTCCAGGAGGGGCACTTTGGGCGGAGCTCCCTCCTCTATACAGGACAGCTGCTTTCAGTCACAGTGTGTTACTACAGCAGCGGAGGATAAGAACCAGGAGAGTGGGAAGAATCACTACTGCCCCAGCTGTGAGGTTTTTCATTTGGGGAGAGATTGTTTTTTGCACATGACAAGGCAGAAAGACCCAGAAATCTAAATTTGGAACAAGTTGTATCCTCACTAGCATGCTAGTGCCCAGCTAGGGAGGAGGACTCTCCATGTGGGCCTAGACATGATCCCTAATTTCTGGAAAGCACGCTTTGCAGAGTAGGAAGCAGAAGACTGTGGGAACTCTCAGGGAGTAAACTGCTGGCCTGTGAATTTCCCATCCTCTCTGTCCCTCCTCCTTCTCCTCCTCTCTCCCTCTCTGCCCCCTCCTCCACCTCTCTCCTCCTCCTCTCTCCCTCTCTGCCCCCTCCTCCTCCTCTTCCTCCTCTCCTCTCCCTCTCTGCCCCCCCTTCTCTCTCCCTCTCTGTCCCATCCTTTCCTCCTCTCGCCCTCTCTGCATCACCACCACTTACATCAGTATTTTGTTTTCTCATTGGGATCCAGAAAGCTCATGGCTGCCCACACCTCCTTTCTTTGTGTGAATACACCAGCTTTACAATGCAGTTCTCAATTAAAATAAGATTGCTCCTCTCCCACTCTGGACATCACAGCCTTGCACTATTTGACTCTGACACCCCCCGACACACGCACACTCCACCATTTCTTATTATGCTTCTATTATGGGCAGGCCTCTATTTGAGTTAATAAAAGAAACGTTAGATGATAGTCTAAGCTAGAATTCCTCAAAGTGGTATCAGAGCTCATTTTCTGATGATGCAATGCCATCTAATCCATTAGTCTAAGGAGCAAGTCCTGAATGAGTACGTTGTTGACATGAGCACAGCCATGTCCCTGATCTCAGTGCCTTAGACCCATGGGAAATGGCAGATGTTGATGGTGTATGCAGAAAATGCCCATTGTAACTTTCTCATAACTCTCCACCCCCTGAGTTTAAACCCTAAAACTGTTCCCCTACAGAGAATGCTTCTACTGAGATTACCTAAACAACCCTCTTGTTCAGCTGTATGAACTAACCCCACCTCCCTGTTCAACTGTGCATGATATACACGTTCTGGGGTTGGAAGTCCATTAGAGAGAGCACCATGTCCAGGTGTCTGTGGTGTCTTAAGTATCTGTCCTGTCCTTTCTTCATTCCCTCATTGGCCCAGTCAGGGTTCTGGTGTGCAAAGATGTGGCAGCATGGTTCCAGTGTTCACTGTCTTTGGCAAGGTACACTTTTCTGGGCTTGATTTCCTCACTACTGAAGTGCCTACAAAATAGAACCTTTGGGGATCCCTCTGTCCAGTAGTATATGGGGGCAGCAAATTCTTTTATTCTTTTTGCAACTGGAGATGTTTTTGTTTTACTCTTGCTTTTATATGATAGTTTATCTGGGTATAAAATTCTAGCTTGACTATTTTCTGTTCACATTTTAAAGAGCTTTCATAAACTGTTGAAAAAGTATTCTTTTAATCATGTGCATCTTCTAGCTCCAAGTTTCTAAAAAACAAATTTTGAATGGTGAGGAGTCTGCTGTGATCAGATTATATTTTCTTATAGACATTTTTTCTTTCACTTCTCTGTGTTTAAATGCAAATTTGTTTATTTATCTTATTTATTTTGGGGGCTAGAGAGATAGCTGTTTGCTGCTCCCACAAAACACCCAAATTCAATTCCTAGAACCCAAGACAACACAGCTCACAACCATCTATAACTTAGTTCCAGGGGATTTAATGGCCTCTTGTGAACTCTGTATGTATGTATACTCATGTGAGTGCACACACACACACACACACACACACACACACACCTAGCTAAAAGTTTTTAAAAATCTTTAAAAATCTTATTTTTTCTGTTCAGAAATTAGGGTAAAATTTTTACCTTTCATTAGATCGGTATTCTTAGCTCCTACTTTCTCAAATGCGTCTTGTGTTCTCTAATTTCAAAATTTCTATTGCTGAATTTGATCTGAGGATATATATTTTATTTGCATTTTTATATCTATGAAAGTGGGTTGCATCTGATAACTGCTGTTTGTAACATAGCTGTCAGCCACGCAGTACTGTTGAGTGATTTTTTTAATTACCTGTGCACATATGGCATGATTTTTAGTCTGATGGCAGACTGAGTAACCTTAATTGTCAAACTGCACTCTGAAATACTTACATAACATATGAGTAGGAGGCGTATGTGTGTATGTGTGTGTGCGCGCGCGCGCGTGCGTGCGTGCATGCTCTTTAGGAATGCCATTGCACATGTGTGGAGGTTTTACGACTTGTAGGAGTCAGGTCTCTTCTATCCCGTGGATCCCAGGTATTTGATCCATGTTTTCAGGCTTGGTTGAAAGTGCCTTTGCCTGCTAAGCCATCTCTGTGGCCCTATTCAACTCTTAAGAAGCTGTTTCAGAGTGCTGTGGAGATGACTCAGTGGTTAAGAGAATTGGCTGTTTCTGCAGGGGACTGGGATTCCAACCCCAGTACCCACATGACAGCTCATAACCATCCAGCTCCAGGGGTGTCCACTGCCCCCTGATGCCCCCCGCCCCCCATCTCAGGTGACCTGGAAGTAAAGAGCAGACAGGAAGTGAGGCCAAACTGTAAACCTCAAGACCTGCCTCCAGTGACTCACTCTCCTGCAGAGGTTCTACCTGCTTTAAGAGGTTTCCACACTCACAGAACAAACAGTACTTAGGCTGGAGATCAGTTGTTCAGAACGGAGCCTGTGGGGAACGTTCTCTCCAAACCAGGATACAATTTCCTTTTTTCCCTGCTACTGCTCTTTCTGTCTGTCTCTCTGTCTCTGTCTCTGTCCGTCTCTCTCTCTCTCCTGTGTGTGTGTGTGTGTGTGTGTGTGTGTGTACATATGTGTCAAGGTCAGATGTCTTCTTCAATCCACCATAATCTTTGAGACAAGCTTTCTCACTGAGCCCAAAGCTCTCCTGGCCAGCAAACCCCAGAGACCCTCCTGTCTCTGCCTCTTCCACGCTGTGCTTACAGTGTGCACAGCCACAGCTGGTGTGTATGTACTGGGGGTCCAGTCTCAGGTCCTCTGATTGCGCTTTACAGACTCAGCCATCCTCCCAGTCCTAAGAAGACACGTCTTAAAAAACCCAAAACAAACAAAACTTTTTCCCTTTTTCTTTTATGGAAAATAGTTTATTTTTAATACAGTATATATTCTGACTTTGGCTCCTCTTCCTCTGCTTCTTCCAGTTCTTCTCCTCTTCTCCTCCCATCCAGATCAGCCTCATCTCTGTCTTTTGTTAGAAAATAAACAAGTACCTAAGGAAATACGATATGATATGATATAATATGATATGATTGGATTGATATGGCATCAAGCACATCAGACTAGAACCAAACAGGCAGAAGAAAAAGAGCCAAGAAAAGGCACAAGAAATGGATAGAGATGCAGATACACACTAGCTTGGGCATTCAGGAATCCTATAAAAACAGAACCAGAAGCCATAAAATATGTGAAAACTCTGTAGGGTTAAAAAAGTAATAAAATAAAAGTAAAAATAAAATAAAAAGGTTCTGACACATGAGACAATAACCCCCAAAGATGCTGTTACCACAGTGTCTAGCAGAGTCCTAAATCCACCATCTGACTGCGCTGCAGAGCGAGCTCTTCTCAGTCTGGGATCAGGTTCTCACAGCCCTCTTAGGACCGTGAGATACGTGAGCTGTGGCGTCACTGTCTCCATCTTCAGGAATCATTTGGAAGGCTGTGCTACAGACAGGGTGGAGGTGGCAGCTTCGAGCAGGGATGGTTCTGCGTTCAAATCCACGCCCAGTTATTTTCTTTCTTCATAATCTTAGAATAAATCTCGGGCCACCTGCCTTCAGTCTGGCCACCATTCTTGAATCTCATTGCAGGCTGTGTGAGGCTGAAGCCTTGGAGTGTGGTCCTGGTGTCTGGCTGCCTTCCGGGCTTCAGACCACCCCAGGGTCATCGGTGGCCTTGAGTCCTCAGGACTCCGGATTGGACAGGGGTGGTGTGTCAAACTAGGCTGCTTCTTAGGAACCTGTGTTAAAAGGGTTGTTAGAGGAGGAAGTCAGCCTGCACGGCCGGTCCCTCAGCGCCCTGTTCAAGGATGACTGTGGGCTCCAGCTGGGGCTGCTGAGAACACCCTGTGTATGTGTGTGTGGGAATCAAGTCTGTACTGTGGCCCTGGTGGGAAGATGGAAGCCAGTAATGAGCCGGTGGGGCCGGGCCCGACCCGGAAGACCCAGATGCAGACCTGGGCTATTTCTGCCTTTCTCAGCTATGTCTGTCCTCATGAATACAACACCCCCAGTATGGATCACCCTGATAGTCACTCTCACCAGTGCCATCGCTCTAATGAAAATGAAGTGCTTGGCAGTACTAAATAGAGGCTTTGCTGACACATTTAACTGTCGCACTGGGAGCTGAAAACCACTTTTAAAGGCAAGAGGAACCTGAGAGAATCGAACAGGATGCTTTGAACGACCAGGGCCCCATTAACTTGAAGGAAAGACGTGTGTTTCCAAGTCGCCTTGCTCCTGCTTCCTCCCTTTACAGGGTCTCAAAGGGATGGCATGAAGTGGTGATTACACAGCGGCTTTTTAACCCAGACGTCCACTTGACACATCTCCTGGGTGTTTTGCTGAGCTGCCTCGGAGCCACCAACCCTGTGAAGTGAGAGAGAAAATGCCATGCTGCCTGGGAGCCCCGCCTTTCGCCTTGCGTGTTCCCCTGTTTGCCAAATGCAGCTGTGAAGGGTAGGCCGTGGAAGAGGTGCCCTGTCGCCAATGCTCAGGGCAGACTGAGTCAGGAGCCCGCATGCTTTTTGCACAGGAATGATATGGGTAATTGCGAGGGATTTTGTCAGCTTACTAAAACGGGTCTTCTCAGCTCCAACAGGATTGATTAATCCACTAAAGGAAACTTCTGGAGGGAATCTTCAATCAAAAGTCTTTACTATCCTAGAATATTTTCTTAAAGTAAGTCCAAATTAATGAGGTTTATTGTATTCAAATCCAGAAGTTTAAATTGTTACGCTTTTCTCTTTTTCTTCCTGAAGTCTCCCAGAATGAAAAGGCTTTGAGAAAAAAAGAAAGAGAGAAAAGATCACTTGAGAAGTTACTGAAATTACTGTGCTTTCCATCCTGTGTGGCCCACACCTGCTGAGGAATGCACAAGGCTGAGGTCAAGATATCTTTAAAATCCAGGTTGGAAACCAGACCCTGAGGCATTCATTGGCTCAAGATCTACTGTGTGGTCGCAGGCTGATCCTGACCTTCTCTACAGCTGCCTCGGTTTTTCCTTTGTTACCATGATGATATTAGAATGGATAAATCCCCAACTGGAGAGGCCAAGTGTGTTGCCCCATGTCGGGTATGGTGTAAGGTCCCACACTTTCTGCTTCCCCAGATGAGAGAGCAGCCAGGGACACCCACCTCCTACACTGACCCCAACATGCGGCCCTGGCAGCAAGGCCCCTGCTCAGCATGCTCCTTCATTGGTGTTGGACACCAGTGGGCCTCATGAAGCTAGAGTGTGTCAGGAGGACTATGTGTTATTTACAGAGCTATCTCATTAGTTAATGACAGGAAGAGCTTCCAAAAGGAATGAGGTAAATGGCCCAGTGCCATCAGGTTCTTTGCATCCTAAGTGTAAATATCATAAATAAACAGCAGCTGCAATCCAGCTGTCAGCTCTGGAGAATAAACCTCTGTGCATTGCGAGATTCGAGGTGTGGCCCCTCTGCCGCGTACCACGCTCTCTAACGCTGGGCTTCCAGAGAGAAGCGGCAGCCTTCAGGGAGGCTGGAAGCCATGGGGTTAAGCGATATTACCCTAATGCAGGGAAGAGATGATTTAATGAGGCTCTCTTCCTCAGTTGCCATCCATCTGTATGAAGAGAGCAGAGAGTTAGTGTTCTGCCAGCCACACGTGTGTGGAAAGAGGACTCTGAGCTCCTGGTGCCTCAGTTGCCGCCCCACCAAGTCACAGGGCTGAGGCTCAGCATCTCTAGTGGTGTTAAGACGAGCTGGTCCTCTCAGCGATGAGGAAGACGCATCCCGCACTGGGCCATGACGCTTCTGGAAGGGGCAAGGGGTTTCCTTGCCCCATCCTGCCTGCCCCAGTCCAG
Source organism: Pachyuromys duprasi (assembly GCA_028658305.1). Taxonomy (NCBI): domain Eukaryota; kingdom Metazoa; phylum Chordata; class Mammalia; order Rodentia; family Muridae; genus Pachyuromys; species Pachyuromys duprasi. Next base: position 121,750,958 of record CM053763.1, read on the forward strand.
GGAAGAAACTGTCCCTGAGCAGGGTTTTGACACCTTGCAGGCCTCCACACTTGTCCGGCTTTGTTCTTCTGGATTGGCGCCTACAGTGAGTCTCCCTGGCCAGCCCAGGCATTCTGTAACACTCTGTGAAGGAAGCCTGGTCCAGAGCCTCCATGTTCCCGGGCAGAATGAGGAACAAGTGAAGACAGCAAAGAGCCATCTTTGGACAGCAGGGACTCTCACTCATGGGCTCCTCTGGTCTGACCCCAGCACACACTAAGTTTCCAGGAAAATCTCCCACAGAACATGACATGGCAGAGTTCTTCCTTCAATGACTCATCACCAGGTCCTTGGCAAAGAGGAAACAGGTCTTGGGTCAGAGCCCCATGATATAGG